>PVKY010011372.1:0-12072 GCA_004027775.1 Bradypus variegatus
CCCTTTCTCCTTTCTATGCCCAGTACAGGGAATAACCAACTGGTCAATTAGGTAACAAAGGACTTCCAAGAGGAAACTGGTACAAAACCAAGAAAAGTGATAGCCTTATGGCTACTAAATCTAGATACAAAATAATGAAAAGTTAATACAAATTTTTAAACATGCAGCTTTTTTTAAACAATGATCAATAGTTTCAGTAAGTATTAGGGCGCAGCTTAAAGACAACCTTTACTATATGCCGATAGCCTGCTTCTGAGAAATGGTGTGAGGGTGGAGGGTGGCACACAACACATGGAATGTGGCTTCATCAAGAGAACCCCTGGGCAGGCTGGGAGTGCTGGGTGAGCACATACTGGGGACAAATCTTTCCCGGGTCACAGCCAGGGTGCAGATGCCATTTTGGCTGAGGACATCACCATCAATCAGAGTTAACCCCCTACAGTTAAAAAAAAAGGAGGAGGGGAATAAAGGAGAAGTAGATGGACATCACTTTTATGATATCTGTGACACGGTTGAGGAAAACTCACTTTCTTTGAGGAACAGGAAAATTGAATGAAGCATGGAACAGATGTTTCATTTACAATATTTACCGACTTTCTAATGGTCTTTAAAAATTCCAAAGGTAAAACTGTTATCAAATCATTGAAAATAGCATATATATCTGGTCTTACCAAAAAAAGGAAATATCTGAACAAGGCAATATTTAACAGTTTCCAAATGATTAAGAAAAGTGTATAGAGAAACAAGGAAAACGCACAGGTAAAATGTTGCCCTCTCGATCCTCCTCCACCACACCACTTTGGAAAACTTTTTGGGTTCCTTGGTTTTATTTTCGTATCTAACTCATTTTACCAATTGTCCAGAAAATCAAATCCTGTCTTCAAGATGACATTACTTGAGCTGACCTGTAGAAGGGACAAAAACACTGAAGTAAGGCAGGAGCTTTTTCTTTTTCAGTTGCGCATAATCTAAAAACAGCATCTCATTTAAAATGACCCAGATGAAGTAGGCTGCTTCTGTCTCAGAGGCTCCCTGACCTCAATTTACCTGAAAATTAAATAAATTAAATAAAATTCAATGCTGGCCACACCCTGCCAGCCCCCAACTTTCCCCTCTTCCTCCCCAGGCTTGTCCCTGTGCAGCTTTATAGATCTACCTACAAAGAAAAGGAGAAAAAAAATTTTTTTCCTATTTTTGAATGACAGAGACATGTTGAAATTTATTCATCATGAAACAGAACCAATCACAAAGATATTCTTTCTAATGTTAAAGCAAACACACACACACAACAAAACAAAAAAGAACTTGCAAAGCTCAGAGAGTGAAAAATGCAAGGAAAGAATTTAAAGCTTGTGCCTTTCAGATTATGTTAAAGGTTCTGGAGTAATTTCCCTAAACCAGGAACATTCTCAGGGTCAAGGACAGACCATTTAAATGAAATGGGGCTCCATGTAAAGGGACTGTCTGCACATGTGGCTGTCTCAAGGTGCTGCTGCATTTGAACATTCCAACAGGCTTCTTCTGCTCAGCAGCCTGTGATTTAAGATGACTTTTTTCCTCCTTTCTAACACAAGCAAATATTCATCTGATCGGCTATGATCTTCCTGAGGAAGGAAACTGGACACGGCCGCCTCCGCACAGCTGGCAAACAGAAAATGCTTATGGGGAGGTGATGGCGAAGCCTGGACTAAGCAACTTATCCTAGAAGCTTGTCTTCAGCCCAGGTTTGCCACATCTGAGACTGAAGCACCGTGAGCCCAAACATGGAAATCCAAAGCAGTTCAGTTCAAGTTTTTCTTCTGATTTTCTTCTAGTTTCTTAAATGCTGTGGCATTTCACCCTGCACTTTGCTCTCAAAAGTCTGTTCTTCAAAAGGTGTTTTGTGAGCTCTCTCCTGCTCTCCACTCCCCCCACCACACACACACACACACTTGACACTTTTCTTTGTGATTACAACTCGTGTATTTTGTATAAATACCGCCTCCTGAGGGAGACTCAACCTCAGAGTATCAGAAAAAGAGAACTATTTAGAGGAGAGCCAATAGAGGAAAAGATTAGAGATGCAAAACAAAAAGAAGATAAGAGATGGGGCAAAGAGCTAGAGGAGGCAGGAAAAGATGGGCTCAAAAGCTCTGGCTTAAGATGGTGCAGTAAACGAGAAAGAGCAGAGGATGGCAAGCCAATGTGGAGACAATGGAAAGTGGAGGGAGTTTGTATCACAGGGCTTCTTCTTTTTGGGAGGATAACAGATGCAGTCATTTGCTGAGAGAGGTGGTGACAGGAGAGGAAGTACTTAGAACCACCACTCCAGCAAGAATCATTAAGAGATGATGACAAGGTGGCCAAGGAATACTGAGGGCCAAGTGGAGGCGGGTGACAATGACACGTAGGAAAATAAATCAGCAAGGCTCACCCAACCTCAAGGCAGCCAGGGGCCCAGGGGGGCACACACGGAGTGCAGAGACCCAGGGGTGGGGTTTATTGAGTGTGCCCATAACCTTCTTCTGGCTCCAAAAGCCAAACCCATCCTTAAAGAATGGGCCCCAGGCTGTAGAGGCAGTCCCCAAAGAGAAGGCCTTATAGGGTTTTGAGCCAAGATGGCCCCAGGTGCGGAGTCCCCAGGGGACACCTTTGAAAGCAGCAGAGCTTGCAGGCTCTGTGTGCACCAGCATGTCTATACTGGTTTGAAACTGTTATGTACCCCAGGAAAGACCATGTTCTTTTAATCCAGTCTTGTGGATGTGGACTTATTGTGGGTGGGACCTTTTGATTAGTTTTTTTCCATGGAAATATGACCCCACCCATTCAGGGTGGGTCTTAATTAGATCACTGGAGTCCTTAAGAGACTGAGAGCCCACACAGACCCAGATGCTCAGAGACTCTGGGAGATCTAGACAGAAGGATGTTGGGAGATGCTTGGAGATGCAGACAGAAAGACGTCTGGAGATGAAGCCCAGAGTTTGCCCTGAAGAAGATAAGAGAGGACCCCTCAGAGAAATGCCCTGAGAGAACAAGCACAGATGCACAGAAGCTGAGAGAAGGAAGTCAAGAGAGACAGAAGCCCAGAGACATTTTGGAGAAAGCCATTTGAAACCAGAACCCAGGAGCAAAGGACCAGCAGATGCCAGTCACTTGCCTTCCCAGCTGACAGAGGTTTTCTGGACACCATTGGCCTTTCTTCAGTGAAGGTGTCCTCTTGTTGATGCCTTAGTTTGGACACTTTCATGGGCTTAGAACTGAAAATTTGTAACCTAATAAATCCCCTTTATAAAAGTCAGCCTATTTCTGGTATTTTGCTTAATGGCAGCTTTAGCAAACTGGAACAATGTTCAAAATCAAGATCGATCTCATCACAGGATGATCACATCAGGAAGCTCTTGGTCCCTCTATGTTTACGAAGGGGGTCAGGAATCAGAAATTCACCCATTTCTTTCTTCCCACCAACCCCCCTTCCCACTTCCTGGCAGGCTCCCTGCTCCCTCAGCCCTCTCCATCTATTTGTCCTATTCACATCCAACTCTCTCCAGGGAAAAGGGCTGCTCCTTACTCAGAGCAGTAGAGAAGGTAGTTCTGTTTAATGGTCCTGAGATATGCATTTCACCTCCTCACCACGAGAGGAACCTGTCCTTCCTGCACACTCACCTGTGCCTCCCCCAGTCCGTCCCAGCCCTACACCTGGCTGGATGCCTGTGATGGTCTTTTTGATGTGGACACTGGGCCAGGCTACAGTCCCCTGTTATTCAATCAAACACTAATCTCAGTGTTGCTGGGAAGATATTTTGCAGATGTGACCAAAGACCATAATCAGTTGTGTTTAAGTAAAGGAGATTATCCTAGATCACCTGGGTGGGCCTGGTGTAATCAGTTCAAAGACCTTAATAGTTGTGAGGATTCCCAGAAGAAATTCCACCTGTAATCAGGAGCTTCTGCCCAGGGTCCCAGCCTACCCCTGCCCTTCCTGGTGTCCTGCAGTATGGATTTCAGACTTCCCTAGCCAGCTTCCATGATTACTCAAGCCAATTCTTTGCATAAATCTCCCTATATCCCCTACTGGTTCAGTTCCTCTGGGTGAATGCTAAGTGATTCAGGCCCTTCGCAACCATTTGCTGGCGTGGTTTTATGTGTCTCCCTGTACCTCTCCACCATCCGTCTACTCCCCAGGCTGGGAGGCTTCAGTCGGCAGAGCCGTGGGGGCTGCCTGCCCATCACCCCTCCACCACCCGCCCCGTCCGGCTGCCATTTACTCCACATCCAAGACTTATCAGCCTTCCTGAGACTCGTTCTGCCACATTCTGTGGATCCTTCTACTAGAAGGCAACAACTTTCTTGAGCAATAAGGTCTTCTATCTAGACTCCCTGCCTCACCCGCCTCACCTTATCCTTCTTCTGCAGCTCAGCATCCTCTTCCCCACCTACCCACATCACCTGCATGGACTTGTCTCTGCTGGAAATTGTCCCACAGCCCCTGCCCACATCAGGTCCTTGCCCCACTTCAAAGTGCTGCTCAAAGTTCTCCTAATTCATAGTGAACAGCCCAGACTGGCCCTGCCTGGCTCCAGGTACTGTAGCTGAGCAGCTACTTCCCAATCCTGTATTCAGGCCTCCCAGTTGTTCTAGATGGCAGCTGAATTACAGCCCCCTCCCCTAAGAACTCCCCCAAATGCCTGTTTCCTTTCAAAGAGGCAATGGGAAGAGCACTTGGAGTCAGGAGACCTCGGCTCTAACCTTAGCTCTGCTACCCATTAGTAGGAAATTTGAGCCTCTTTGACCTCAGTTTTCTCACCTGTGAAATGGAGATCACAGCTTATCTGGTGGGGTGATTCTTGTTTGGAACTAGGAAATCATGTGCATACAAAGCCTTGCCAGATGGTGATTTGCTCAGCATTTTTTCCACCAAAGTGTGGTGATCTGAGGGAGGGGTTCTAAGCAGCAAGAACAGCTTAATGTCCACCTTACTCTCAGTACCAAAAGCCCACACTGGCTGCCCCAGGGTGGGAGGAAGGCAGCAAGGGTGGGGGTGGGCTCTGGTGGCAGACAATAGACCCTGGTCAGAATGCACCAGGAGAACGGCCTTCCTGTGAAGAGGCCCCGAGCTCTCAACCAGGGCCCTGGAGTCACGTGAGCACACAGTTCAGCAGACGCTGGGAGTCGGAGCCCGGACAGGGAGAGCAGGCTGGCTCCACGGGGTCCCCCATGGTGGGGCCCACGGCACCAGCTGCTGCAGCCCCCAGGCCCTCGTTCCCGCCCTCTGCCTTCCGCATCTGTGAGCAGGTGTCCCTCTTCCCGTCCTCTCCCTCCCTCCTTTGAGACTCAGCAAGCACCCTGACTCCTCCGAAAAAAATCTCTGAGCGACCATAAAGCGTTACTATCATGGAAAGCATCCGGCGTTTTCCGTGACAGCAACACAACGCTGTGAGAGAGGAGCTAAGCCATGGCTGGTAGCTGCTGTGAGGCAATCCTTCTGCAGGACGACATCAGTCCAGATGTAGGAATGGACCCCGTTTGCCTCCTGGAAATGGTTCCCAGACATGCTTATAGCCAAACTTCTTGCTTTATTAGAAAGCAATCCTCAAAAGCAAAGCTTCCCTCTGAAATAAGATAACTGCATTTGTGTGTGTGTGAAAACCCCCCAACACTTGTTCCACTTAACATCATTACCAAACATTTTGTCTTTTTGCCATTTCAAGTTCTTAACAAATGCGAGCCAAGCACAATGACCAAGAACAATGGCCACCATTCCCACACACACAAAAAAAAATGGGGAGGGAGTTCAAAGAAGCCATTTACACCATTTATCTCTTACAGGGTTCCTTTCCTCGTGACTCACCCCACCTCACCCACAGAGCCTCCTGGACGTCCCTTTCAGGGACAAGGAGCTGCCCATCCCTGAAGCAGGAGTCCCCTTAGACCCCAAGCACGGGTGTTCTGGGCTGTGGCTCTGCACCCTCCCCTGCCCCCTCTGCTCCTCAGGACATCTGCTGACCCTTTCTTCACACCAAACTCAGCTTTCTCCTCCTGAGTTCCCTTGCTCACTCTCTCCTCCTACCATCTCCTCCCTCTCTGGTCCTCACACACCTGGGGAGAAAGGCAGTGGACACTGTTTGGGGCACAGCCACTCGCCAGCCAAACAAGTCCTGGCATGAAGATGGACTTGCAAAACGCCGTTTAGTTGCACAGGTATCAGCGCAGAGCTGACTAGGAGCCCAGCTCTCCTGACCCCCATGTACTCTAAGGAGGAAGGCAGGGGAAGGAAGGAGGAAGGAGAAGGGGAAACCTGGGCATCCATGTGGCTTGCCCATCATAGACAAGCTCGCCCCTCGGTCCCTCTTGGAAGGGCCCCCCAACCTGACCTGAAGCAGCCCCTGGCCGAAGGCTACTCACCTGTGCAAGCTCGGGTTCCGGTAACAGAACATCCTCCATATCATCCTGTTTGGCGTCAGGAGAGGACAGCTTCCCCACAGGCTCAGAGAGGACCACCTCGCTCATCCCGCTGGGGGAGACCTGCATGGGCTGGGGTCTCTCGCGCTCGACGCTCACACTAGGAAGGACACATGGCTCCTGTCGGAGGTTGCCGGGCCTTTCCGCCTTGGCCTCCCTGTCCTTTGGAGTGGACTCCTGCCGGTAACAGGCAGGCACGACCTTTTCCCCTTTCTCCATGGACTTGATCTGACTGGGGGTCAGCGACTGGAACTCTGCCTCAGGCCCCTCTCCCCGGGACCGCTCCGCATTGATCTTCCAGAAGGAGGCTTCCTCCTCCTTCCAAGCGGGCCCCAGAGCATCCAGGCTGGAGGACTTGCTGCCCTGAGAGGATTTGAGGGCCTGCGAGCCCTGAGACGCTTTGGACAGTTGCTTCAGCTCATTCCCAGTGGTGCCATTGCTCGGTTCTTGGATAGATAAGGCAGAAATGCTGAACTCCATTTGACTCTGACCAGCAAAATATGACAAAGAGGAGAAAAAAGAAAGCAATCCTTATAACCAACCATAACAGCTCTACCAGCTCACACATCTCCTTCCCAGCATCATACATTAGCAGTATCATTCATTAAATCAATTTTGTTACTGTTTTCTATTTGCTAGAAATTTCTATCTATTTTCAGGAGCCGCAACGCATATCTGAAACACATTAGGAGCTCTGATATCAAGGCTCCCCCTGCCCCATCACACCCTACACCACAGACCGCTCAGGTATCACAGAATCTTACTTGGCAAGCACAGCCTCCCCACCCATCACCTCATGTGTGATTCCAGCACCTTCCTAAGGAAGCGCTGGCCTGGCGGGTGATCGCCTACGCCTAGAGGATGAGAAGGAAGGAGCCAGTCTCGATCACACTGGAAAGCAGGGGAGGGAGGGTGAAAGCCAGGCCCCAGTTTGCAGGCCTCTGCCCTCACCCAACCTGGCGGTGGAGAAAGGTAAAAGAAGACCAACCAAGTCACATCTAGGAGAAAGCTTCCCCAGCCCAAATGAAGAGAAGTCACAGGGGCCCCCCTGAGGTATAAAGAGCCAGCTGCCCCAGAGGCAATGTCACTGTAAACAGCAGAGCTGGTCTGTAGCAGGATTTCAGTAACTATTTTAATGCTCTACCTTGATTTCTGAAGGACAATTTCTGAGTGAACCACACTGAATACTCGGCATGCTTCCTGCTTCGAAACAGGACACAGAGAGACTGTAGGCCTAGAGAAGAAGGTTTCTTTAAATAAGCAAACTGCTAAAAACAGCTCGGAAGTGGAGCCCCAAGACTCTGAGAACAGAGTCGACTTTGATCTGGAAATTGTAGTGTAAGGGAGGCACTTAAAACTGAGCACTTCATGAGACCACAGGCTTTTTTAAGATCAGCAATTTCTCCAGTCAGGATCCTTGCTTGGAAGCCTCTGGCAGGCGGAGCTGGATGTTCTGTTAGTCTGGAGGGCGGCAATGGGCCAAGCCAGACGCTGGGAGAAGGGCAACCAGGAAGGGTCCGTCATAGATTCCAGGGCCATCATCGAAGGGAACTAAGGCAGCACTTAGCCAGATGTCCCCGGGGAGAAGGACAGAGACTGTTCCCATCTCTTCCTGGATAGCAGGAGGTCTCGTGACTGTGCTCTCAAGGAGGCATCCTCTGTTTAGAGGAGAGGGCTATGCCAAGAGAAGAGTTCCATAGGCTTGGGTTTTGGGGGGATGAACACGGAGAAAACAGGAATTTCAAGAAGGAAAAAGTTCTAAGACATTTGGTCCTAAGTCTTTTTCCCCCTACATATGTTGTTTTTAATTTTGTGAATAAAATATGGTCATAAAATATGATCTCCTTAAAAATACGTCACTCTGTCCTGTAATGGTTCTCTTCTCCATCCCTGCCTCCCCTTACCCCAAAGGAAAAGGGCTTGTCATCTAGTTTCTCTAAACACACTCCTGTGTTTTGGAGAGAGAGGGAGAAGGGGACGAAAGGATCTCTTTTCCTGTCGGGATCTAATCTTACTAAGTTCCAAGAACTCCCGGAACCATAATAAAAACTGATTCTAGGAGGGTGAGGTGGAGGGTGTGGGGGAGAACTAGCCACTTCCAGGGCCTGCGGCCCCCAGGGATCTCATTCTGCCCTGTGGGGGTTCTCTAAACTGGTGCCCATTATATTTCAGGCTCCTATTGCCTTTTTGAAATAAGTTTTAATGCTTTTTTGCTTCTGGGACACTCCCCCATGTCTTCCTCCTCCATGCTGTCTGCTCTTCCTTCTCTATCAGCCCAGAGGTCAGTCCTGGGCTGCTGCTCCCTATGTGCACTTTCTCCGTAGAAGGTACCACTTATCATCTTCCTATCGATGAGCCACAGATTCTCTCTCACTGGGAGCTCTGCACTGAGCTCCAGGACTATCAGATAACCTAGCCAAGTTCATTCAAAGGGACTGCAACCTCACCAAGCCCAAAACTAGTCATGTTCTTCTCTTCAAACCTGTTCTTCCTCAGTAAATGGCAAAACCCTCCACCACTGGCCCAACCTCCACATTTGGGAGCTACCCTTGACTCTTCCTCCCCTCACCCACCCCATCAGTTACCAAACCCTGGATTCTTCATTATAAATAGTCAGTCTCCCCCTCATCATCTGGCACCTACAATTGCCTCCCAACTGGTCTCTGCCGCCATCTTGCCTCCTTCAAACCATTCTCCACACGGTAGATGGACAATGATCTTTCAACACCCAACTCAGACATGTCACTACCCTGCATGTGAGTCTCCAAAGACAGCTGCCACAACTTCTCCTTCCTGCATCCAACCACTCCTCCCAACAAGAAGTGGGGTCGGCTTCCCCTCCCTTGAGTCTGGGTGGCCTTCTGAAGTTCATGCACCAACAGAAAGAGGTAGACGCAGTGCTATGCCAGCCTGGGCCTGGCCTGGAAGAGGCCTGGCAGATTCTGCTTTCCTCCTGAGAAGTCAGCCAGGTAGGAGAAGGAACACCCCTTATCTGGAACACCGTGGTACAACATCCCCAGCCCCAGCGCATCCTGCACCCAACAACACTCAGCCACTACGCCTCCTGCGCGGCATCCAAGTCTCTGCCTCAGTACTGAGGTGGCCCTCCCTGGCAAGTGCACCTGCCCCCCACCCCAACCCCACACCTGGACAGCTCATCCTACATAAGCCCCCACAGCCCCAGTGTCTCCTAGACAGTATTCATCACACTTGTCCAGAAATGGCTTCTCCCGCCAGACTGCAAGTTCCACGAGGGCAGAACTGCCTCTCTCCTGTTCACTGGTCTATTCCAGCACCAGATAGGTCCCGAACTGCTCCAGGGCCCTCCTCACACCCGTCCCTCAGGACCTCCAATATCACATGACCAGTGACCAAAGGTGCCAACAAAGGCTCATGGAAGGCGAAGGTGGTCAGCACCCCGAACAGTCCCAGAACTGCAAGGCTCTGGGAAAGTCCTCAAAACTGGACAATGGCTCGACTGCCAGATCTATGGAGGATGTCACAGTTCAGGCTCCACTGGCTGACACCAGGCACCCAAAAAGGAGGACTCCAGAGAAGCAGTCATCCCAGCTCTGCTATTTGAGGCACAGACACTGGCTGTATGTCCCAACAAGTGGAACCCCAGTGATTAGAGTAAAGCGTGAGAGAAGCCAGGGCCCAATGAGAACCTCCGAGAAACCACTGACATCCTCAGGTCTCAAGATCAAAGGAGCGGAGGGGAACTGACCTCTCCAGGGCAGAGCTCGGGAGGAAGGGTGAATTTGCTTATGCTTACTGGGCATCTGCTGTGGCCAGGCACTGTCATAAAACCTTTAGACACATCCACCCATTTAATCTTCACAACAGGCCAACAAGGTAACACAGTCATTACTCTCATTTTTAAAAAAGCCCCAGGAGATGGCAGCCCTGCACACATCCCCTTTTGAGGACACCAGCAATACCTCTATCCAGAACCTATCATAGGCACAGGACCTGGAAAAGAGGGAAGGATGTAGATGTGGGAAAGGCAATGAAGTCCCAGTCGGGATTTTCTTATTTCTGGAAGCCAAGTCTGTTTTTCCAGGTGTGGAGAAAGAGCTGGGCTCCACGCGTCTTGGAAAGGAGATAAGGTCAGCTCTTTTGCCTCAGTGCTGAGCACCACTGCACGCGGTAACCCAGAAAGATACTGCATATAAAGGAGGTCAGGGAGGTGATGGCTAGATGACTCTAACTCAACCACATTGAGTATAAGTAAAATGTTGGGGTGGGAAAGATTTGGCTCAGGGGCCTTGCACGATATTTGAAGCAGGGGAGACAAGAGCAAATAAGGAACGACTGTGCCCTGGCAGCAAAGCTGACAGCCCCTACCCTTCATGCCCCATGTGCTCAGGTTGAGCCCCCAGGGAGGATATGCCAGGAAGACTTTAGTCTGGCCAAGCCAGGACTCGGGCGTCAGCCACTCGTGTGGGGAACTGGGTCTCAGCCGGCCATGTCCTTTCTAAAAACAGAAAGACCACAACTGAACCCAGCATCTATTTTTATGTCCTATTCACTGGAGAGGAATGTGTAATATTCAGTAAAGTGGGGGAACACATGCCAGCCAAAACTAATTGTTTGTCTTGGCAGCCGCCAGCAAATCTCAATTATGGAGACAAAAGCTGCAAAAACATTGTCAGAAAACATAATAGTTTACTGGAGCAAATCCTAGCAAACTCACAAAGCATTTAACATCTATTCTCCCCACTGCCACTTCAGGAGGAGGAGGAGAAGGAGGAAGAGGGAAAAAAATGAAAAACCTTTATAATCACAAAATGCGAGGAAGTGACATGACAGGGGAGACAGAATGATGAGGCCACTGGAAACTGGAGCTTCCACATCTGCTGCCCCACAGTGCAGCTCTGGGCAAGCTAGGACAAGGAGCAATTCCCGGTGGATGGCCCCTAGTCCCAAGCCACTCTGCACAGACACACTGGCCAAACACCACACACCTATGTTTTTACCAGACCAAAGCCACCAACAAGCACCAAGGACCTAAAGAAATCAGGCAGTAGAAATGGGAAAACAAGTGGGATAAACCTGCACCAGTCCACACCTCCCCAGCTTCCATGGCAACGTGGGCCTGGGGATGACCCAATTCAGACCAAAAGCTGCGTGGATGTGTAGGGTGTACCAGGGACTCTGCGTTCCTGTGATTCTAAAGATTAAGGGCTAAAGTAATAGTCTCTGCCCTCTGGGGGCTTATCGTCTAATAGGGACAAAGGCACACCAACAAATAATTAATGGAACACCAGCCTTGCATCTTACATCTACTGTTGCACTTCTCAATTGTAACCCAGGGAGAGAAAGCGTTCAAAGTGGGGCAAATTTGGAGGCTGTAGCATCAGGGTCATGAATGTGGTCTCGGGAATCAGGACCAGCCAGCAATCAAATCTCTCACTAGCTACTGTATGCCTTGGTATCCTTGTTTGTAAAATGGGGTTGTTGTAAGGCTTAAATGAGGAAAAGCACCTAAGGTGCGAAGCCCAGGTAAGCCACGTGGCTGTTCTTAGGATTGGAATAATCATGCAAGACTGGATTTATGCTGGCTCTTGAGGGCAGGTTGGATGTTCACAGATGGATGTGGGTGGTGGTGGTGGAGGGTGAAGGCATTGGGGG
>PVKY010011373.1:0-12071 GCA_004027775.1 Bradypus variegatus
AGGGCCTGCCGTCCCCTCCTCTTCTCTGATTTTCTGGTTAAAAAATCACTGTCACATTGGAAACCACCAAGTGTGGCTGAAGGAAAGCAGCCTGCAGAGCACCCAAGCCCAGGGCTGGGCATGTCAGCTGCTCATTGGGGCAGGTGAAACCCCAAACTATTGCGAAGAGAAAGCTGCCCCGTCTGAAAAGGCTACCTAGAGTGTGTGTACTGGTTTGGATGTATTATGTCCCCCCAAACACCACGTTCTTTGATGCAGTCTTGTGGGGGCAGACATATTAGAGTTGATTAGGTTGGAAACTTTTGATTGTTTCCATGGAGATGCGACTGGTAACACCTTTGGTTAGGGTGTGTCCTGTTGATGGGATTGTTTCCATGGAGGTGTGGCCCTGCCCATTCAGCTTGGGTCTTGATTTAATCACTGGAGCCCTATAAAAGCTCAGAAACAGAAGGACTGTAGAGCAGCTGCAGCCCAAGATAGACATTTTGAAGATGGCCATTGAAAGCTGACGCTGACGTTTTGGAGGACACCATTTTGAAATACAACCTGGACGCAAGCAGATACCAGCCATGTGCCTTCCCAGATGACAGGTTTTCCGGATGCCAATGGCCTTTCTCCAGTGAAGGTACCCTTTGTTTGTGGACACTTTATGGCCTAAGACTGTAACTTTGTAACCAAATGAACCTCCTTTATAAAAGCCAATCCATCTTTGGTGTTTTGCAAAACAGCAGCATTAGCAAACCGGAACAGTGTGGTTCCAACAATATGGTGTCCTGGAAAACAACAGAGCCAGCTAGAAGAGTGGGGGTTGGCACGAGTTTAGGGGGAAAGGGGAAGGATGAGTCACCGGAACACAGGGCGTTTTTAGGGCATATGGGGACTCTCCGTAGCATCTACTCAATTTTTCTCTAAATCTAAAAAATTAAAATCTATTAATTAGTTAACAAAAAATCACTCTCCTAGAAGGTAGACACAAAAGGCCACCAACCCTGTGACTCCATGGTCTATAGAGACAGAAAGACTCATGGTGGCTAGGGCCAGGGCAGGTGGCTGTGGCGGGGTGATGGCTCCTCTGGGGCAATGAAAATGCTTTGGAGCTGGATGGAGGCTGATGGCTGCCCACTGGGGTGAATGTGCTAAATGCCCCAAATTGTACAGTTTAAAAAGGTGATCTGTACCTCAATAAAATAAACATGGCAGCCCCCCCCAAAAAACAAAACAAATAATGGCTCTCCCAACCGAGCCCTTGGGTCTGAGCTCGGGAGCCTGGGTGTCTGCTGGGGAGGGGCCCTGTCCGCTCATCTGGCACTGGGAGCAGGAAGGGCCATCCCAGGGCCCACCTGAGTGATGCAGGCGCCCGTGAAGGCCACAATCACGGCCACCACGTTGACCGTCAGCTGGAACTGCAGGAACTTGGAGATGCTGTCATAGACATTGCGGCCCCACATCACTGCCTTGACGATGCTGGTGAAGTTGTCGTCGGTCAGGATGATGTCGGAGGCCTCTTTGGCCACGTCTGTCCCTGCGATGCCCTGGGGAGGGGGGCGCACAGAGCATGTCCAGGGGACCCCTTCCCCGGCTGCCCACAACCTTGGCCCCGGCCAGCCTGCCTCCCGGTCTCGGTGCCCTAGGGAAGCCTGCTGTGGAAAGGAGCCCCACTGAGCTCTGGGTGGTGGTGGGGAGAAGACAGTGGGAAAGTGGGGAGCCTGTGCCCCCAACCCCACACAGCTGATGTTTCGAACTGGACCCTCTTGTTGCAAAGCTGTGAACCCTGTGTCCACTGCCCCCAGCCGCCAGGCTTGTTTCTGGCAGATTCCTGATGCCCAGGCTTGGGCCAGCCCCCCTTTGGATTCTGGGTTCTGGAAAGGACTGGCTTGGGGCCCCTGCATGTGGAAGGCCTGTGTTGAATGAAAGGCCTTCCACTGTGGCTCTCTGAGGGGTCAGTGTTTCAGGGGCAGGACTAGCTCCATCTAAGCAATTGGAAAGAAACAAAGAGGCAAGTCCTCCTGGGGGGCTCTGCTAATCCCACTTGGAGCCGGGAATCCACTGGGATGAAAGGTTTCTTTAACTGAACCAGGAACACCTGGGAGCCGCCATCATCAACACAAATCATCCAAGAACTCACAAGGGCTTCCCTGGCAGGCAGAGCCCGGGAAGGGCCGCAAGTGAGAGAGAGCCTCCTGCAGCCCTCTGCAGCCCACCCTGCCACCGGCTCCCAGCTTCCAAGCTGCCAAGTCAATGCCACTTACCATGGCGAAGCCCACGTCTGCCTTCTTGAGCGCCGGCCCATCATTGGTGCCGTCCCCAGTCACGGCCACCACTTGCCGCTGCTCGCTGGTGGTGCTGTCGATGATGCCTGGAAGGTGGGCCAGCTGCCAGCCCTGTGCCCACCCTCCGACCGCCAGGGCTCCCTGTGCCCCACGGGAGCGTGTCCCTGCGCTGTCCCTGGCAGCCCTACCCTGCCCAGCACCCAGCTTCCCAGACGCTGCCAACATCTCTGGGTCAAGTGATCTCCGTCCCGGCACTGGGTGACTTGGATAAATACCCCCACTCCCATTCCACCTCTGGGCCTCAGTTTCCCCATTATGCAATGAGCAGATGGGCCTCTATGGGCCCTTCTTGCTTGGACATCTTGAGTGTCTTTGGGGTCGGGAAACTGTTCAGTTTTGGCCAGCTCCTCCGGGCTCCCCCGTTCACTGGCACAGCCAGGCACTGCTGCAGCCAGCCCCGAGCTCTGCCACATTTGTCCAGGCTCGAATCTGACAGGAGCCCATGTTCTGCAACACTGCATGGCCACAGAGGAGCCAGCACTGGGTGGTTCTGTCTGTCCTCTCGCTCTTAGCCGCGGCTGGGTCCTCTATGCAGAGATGCGGCAGGGTCACCCCAACTTCATTGTCCCATACCCTGACATGACATGCGGATGGGGAAGAGTCTTCCACAGCCTTTTGCTAAAAGGTGGGGGAGGCAGTTGAGCTCTGGCTCCCACAGGCCATCTCTGAAGCTTCCTGGCAGCCTTCGGGGGCGCCCTTCATTATGCCCACTTTTCTGATGAGGAAACTGAGGTTCCAAGAGGACCAGCGATTTGCTCACAAAGCAAGTCTCTTATCAGCAACAGGTCTGGAACTGAGGTCCCCTGATTACTAGGCTGGCCCCAGAGACTCATCTGGGGTGCCAGGGGTAGACAACTCAGGTGGGGGCTGGTGGGGACTCCGTGAGGCCAGAAGTGCCCCCTTGGGAAGGGGAGTGGATGGAGGTGAGTGGGAGGTGGTGAGTGGGCCAGTTTACCTTTGACCAGAGTGTGCTTGTCAGTCGGTGAAGATCGGGCAAGTACCCTCAGCTTGGGCCACACCTTGTCCAGCCGCTCCTGCTCTATCTGGGGGTGGGGGGTGGGGGGAAGCACACAGAGGCACTGGTGGGGTGAAGAAACAACCGGAACCCTGGCCCTCCCCGTGCTGTCTCTGGCCTGGGCTGTGGTCTTAGCCGGACCCATGCGGGGCACATCTTAAGGGAACTGGATGGCTTTTGGAGCCTGAGGTGACCTTGGCGCTGTGCTGCGCTTGGCCAGGCCAGGCTGGATGCCCTCTCTGTGCAAGGGCCTGGTGTCTTGCGGTGGGGGTGCATGCCCTTCTGGATGGGGCAGGTAGCTGCTGGCACTACCTCTCCTTTCTCGTTGCGGATCCGCCGGTTGAACTCTTTTCCTTCCAGGCACAGGAAGTCCTCCCCGGGCTGGATGATGCCACACTTGGCAGCGATGGCCCGGGCCGTGTTGATATTGTCCCCTGTCACCATGCGGACCGTGATGCCAGCACGCTGGCATTTGCGGATAGCCTCCGGGACCTAGAAGAGACCAGAGCAGTGCGGCCAGGCGGCCCACAGCAACAAGATGTCTTTTACGCCAGAGCCTGACCCTTCACCACATCTGGGTTTGCTGGCAGCGAGGCCACACGTGTGTCCCCAACAAAGGCCCCTGAGTCTGGGCTGGGAGAAGCCACCAGAAGCTTTTATGCTTTGAGGGACACTATCAGATTTGTATTAGGAAAGGCCATCGTAGAAACTGTCAATTTCCGTCAACCTCCTCTTACGGCTGAGGAGACTGAGAGCTCACGTGGGCAAAGTACGAGCTGCCCACGCCACCCTGAAAGCCTGGGATCTGGAAAGATCCACACTGCAGGGCTAGTTTTAAGGGAGACCAAGGAAGGGGCCTCTCTCCCTACAGCTGAACCACGGGCTCCCTGTCCTTTTGGGGCTCCGAGTCTCTTTTCACAATAGTATAAAACTGAAGACATTTTTCTAAGGAATGACTGTTTTCCTTAGAGCTCTATTTTGGACGTGAGAAGGGACAAAGGACCATTGCTTTGTTTACGTTATTGTCATTTTTCACAGCTAATATTGGAGTCTGGATTTTTAAAAAAAGAAAGTGAAAGAGATCACCCTAGCACAGCGTGGAGAGTGGGCTGAAGGTTGGGAAGAAGGGGACCTGGGGCCCAGCCACGGGGACCCCCGCTTCTGGCTGGGACAGAGTGCTGTCCTGTCACCCTCCCCTTGCTCCCGGCCTTAGGGCTCCTGCCATGCTGGATCACCAGGTGGCTGGGAGCCACCCTCTGCTGCCACCCTGTGGCTGGGACGAGCTGGAGGCCTGCAAGCAGCCCACCCAGGCCCTGCTTGCTCGTCCTGGGTCCCAGGCGTGGGCCGGGGGGCACCAGTCGGCGGCTGCACCTTCCCACGGGCCAGATGCACCTCCCAGACTCTTGCTTGGGCCATTCAAGCCACACAGGAGCTGCCCTGGCTCCACCAGAGGGTGAACAGGCAGTATATCTCCCGGCCGGGACGGGCACGTGTGCCCACCTCATGTGGCAGGTGTGTGGGGATGCCAAAGCTGAAGGGGGCTGGGTGCCACTCTCAGCCCCTTCCTGTCCTGCCCCCGAGGGGCAGCCTCGAGGCCAGGCCTTCCTTACGGCCTCCTCACCACTGGGCCTCTGCTCATGATTCTCCAAACAGAACCCTTATCCCCAACCCATAATCTGCCATTCCCCAGAATGCAGGGGCACTTTCACATGGCTCCACTCCGAAGGCCATCCCTTGGCTTTGCTGGGCATCTGTGGACAGGGCCTTCTCCTCTTCGTGTGCCAGGTTCCCCCCGGCCCAACAAGGGGGCTCAATGGCTCTGGGAGGGACAGTCCCCACTCCAGTGTCCCTGGGGAGGCCCCTCCTAACTGCCATTCTGACGTGGTGAACATCGGCTTCTGAATTGGGTGTCTTTGGGATATGATCTGATGCACACAGACTTGTCCCCCAAAGGAGAATCCAGAAGCTTCTCCTCACTTTTCTTGCCCACACCAGCCATGCAGATCTACGGGGACTAGGTGGCCTGCTACCAACATGGATGGGCCCTCTGCTGCCCCCAGCAACCTGCAAGCCATGCACCTGCCACCCCTCCCCCCAAGGCTGCTATCCCCCAGATGCTGGTTCTCCCTCCCCAGGCTCTCCCATCTTTAAAAATCCACAAATGCCCCCCATTCCCTCCATCCCTGCCTAGCTTCTGCCCTATTGCCCCATCCCCTTGCAGGAAAACCTGTAGGAGAAGTGGTCGACACCTGCCAGCCTTCCACGTCCCATCCCAATGAAACTGCTCAGGTCAAGGTCGCTGATGACCTTTCAATGCCAACTCTACTTGGCTCTTGGGTTGGCAACATGGCCTGCCCCTTCCTTGCCTTCTTCTGCCTCTGCCCTGATTGCATGCCCCACCAGTGACATCACCCAGGTAAAGATGCTTCTGGAACCTCTTTCCAGCCAGGACCTTTGCTCTGAGCTCTCTCCTCTAACAGCCACCTGCCCACTTGACAGCCCCACGAGGACAGCTCTTGAACGTCACACAGCCCCAACCAAACCCGTGGCCAAGAGCTCTCCTCCACCCTCCAAACCCGTGATGCCTCGACTTCCCAGCTTGGCCCAGTGACACCTCCTGCCCGAGCACAGCCTGGGACTCGTCCCCAGCTCTGCACAGGGGGCTCAAGGGAGCTAGCCTGGGACACTGGCCGGAGGTGGTTGGACAGGCCAGAAGGCTGCATGTTTCAGTTCAAGGCCAGCACCCATGGGGCTTGATGGAAAGCCGGCCGGCCCAGGACAGAGCGGGGCACCCAGGGGCCAGGGGGGCTGGTACCTCAGGCCGCACGGGGTCCTCGATGCCCACAACAGCTATGCAGATGAGGTCGCCCACAACCTCGTGCTCGTTGTCCCAGTCAGGTTCCCGGCCCGTGGGAAAGTCGCGGTAGGCAACGCAGATGGTGCGCAGGCCGTCACAGGCCATGGGCTCGATGACCTTCTTCACCATCTCATCCCGGTCCCGAGGGCGGAAGCCACGGAGCTCGCCACTGCTGTTCAAGATGTTGGTGCACCTGGTGGGGCGGTGGCAGGGAGGGGGCAAGAGGAGACGGTATTGGTGAAGCCAAGAGGGGGCTGGGAGAGCTGCTGAGAGCAAATGACCCCAGAGGTAGGCAGGTGGAGGGGACAAATGTGGGCAAGGTGGCACTTATGTGGGAGGAAAAGGTTGAGGAAATGGGCCAGTGGGCCTCAAATGCCAGGCCCGCAAAGGAGAGTGGTAGAGGCGGAGCTCACTGTCAAGGCCAGGGAGTGGGGACAAAGGCAACAAGAAGAAAAGCTAGCACTGTCCATGGATGGATTTCGGGACATCTCACACCACTCCCAGGAGATAGGATTATTGTTATTGCCATGTTACAGAGAGGGAAACTGAGGCACCACTAGCAAGGAGAAGAGCTGGGGGCAGAGCACAGCCACCTGCCTACAGAATTTGTGCTTTGAGTTGCAGGGCTTCTGTAGCACCCAGGAACTAAAGCAGCTCAGCTCTGTGGGTGGGGGCACACTCGGCCTTCAGAAGGCCAGCTCCGAGCTCTATAAAGATATAATTCCCATGCCATCCAATTCACTCGTTTAAAGTACAGTATTCAATCCACAGTTAGTTTTTAGTCTATTCACAGAGTTGGGCAACCATCACCACAGTCAGTTTTAGAACATTTTTCTTACCTCCAAAAGAAACCTTGCCTAAGCAAACAAAGGAAAAATAGATAATGGGATTTCATCTAAATGAGAAACATTTTTGCATCAAAGGACACTATGAAGAGTGAAAGGACAACCCTGAGGATGGGAGGAAACTGTTTATCTGATAAGGGTCTCGTCTCCGGTATATATAAATAGCTCTTACAATTCAACAGGAAAAAAACAAATGACCCAACTGAAAAATGGGCAAAACACTGAACAGACATCTCTCCAAAGATCAACAAATACCAATGAGCTGATGAAAAGATGCTCAACATTGGTAGCCATTAGGGAAATGCCCACCAAAACCACAAAGAGGTACTACTTCATACCCACAACAATGGCTATTATCCGAAAAATGGAAAATAACAAGTGTTGGAAGGATGTGCAGAGACAGAAGCCCTCGTACATTGCTGGTGGGAATGTAAAGTGTTGCAGTTCCTGTGGAAGGTGGTTTGGCGGCTCCTCAAAAAATTAAACGTACAATCACCATATGACCTGGCAAGCCCACTCCTCCATGTATACCCAAGTCCCGCAAGAACTGAAAGCAGGGACTCCAACTCAGATCTGTTTGGCTGTGTTCATTGCAGCATCATTCCCAATAGCCAAAAGGTGGAAACATCCCCAAGTGCCCATCAACAGGTGAAAGAGAAACAAAAATTGTGGCATATATCTATGTTGCAGGGGTCCTCAAATGATGAAACATGGAATTATTGTGTGACCAAGCAACCCCACTTCCAAGTATATATCCAGAGAGCTGAAAGTGCACCCCTACACAAAAACCTGCACACGAACGTATAGCAGCGTCACTTACGACAACAGAAAGTGGAAACAACCCAAATGTCCAGAAGCTGATGGCCGGATAAAGAAAATGTCCATCCACACAACGGCCTACAAGTTGGCCATAAAATAGGAGCAAAGTTCTGACACATGCTACAAGGTGGATGAACCTTGAACACATGAGGCCGAGTGAAAGAAGCCAGCCACGAAAGGCAACACATCGGCCAATGCCACATATGCGCAAATGTCCAGAGATGCCAATTCCTAGAGACAGAAAGCAGCTCTGTGGTCATCAGCGATGAAAATATTTTGCAACCAGGTAGAGGTGACAGCTGTGTGGCAGGGCAAAAGGCCTACATGCCCCCACCCCATGCGCTCTAAGATGGTTCAAGTGGTGCCTTTTATGGAGTGTGTCATTTGCCACCGTCCCCTCTGTCCCCCAGCCCCAAGCAGCCGCCCCTTGGCCTCCCATGTCCCCACTCACTTTTTGAGCAGAATCTCCGAGGCCCCCTTGCTGAAAAGGCGGAAGCCGCCATCGGGCAGGCGGACGACGGTGCTCATGGACTTGCGGACAGAGTTGAAGGTGTAGACTTTGTAGAGCTTGTCCTCGGGGATCTGCTCGCGCACGGGCTGGAAGTCCCACTTCAGATCCAGCACAAAGCCCAGGAGGGCGCACTCCGTCTTGTTGCCCACTTGGCGGGGTAGCGCACCTTCCTTCTCCGGAGGCTGCGAGGCGGATGGCACCGGCATGGCACCAGGGGCCCTTGCCATCCTCCCTGCTGCCCCCAGGGACCTGCCCCTGCCCAGCCACAGCTGCCATGGCCCTTCGGTGAGGGTGGCAGGGCGCCAAGGAGCACCCCCAAGGGACCTCCCTGGGCTGGTGGCTTTCCATCATTCCCTGGGGTGGGAAGGGGCATCTGGGCCTGGCAGGCGCCACCCTAGAGATCAGGACAGGGGGCCAGAGCCTCCCTGCCAGGCTGGGGATGGCGGAGGAGGGCAACAAGCACCCCAAGACCATCCTGGCTCGAGGCGGCAGTTCTGGGGCAAGGCGAGTGAGCCCCCGCTCCCACGGCCCCCCTCAGGCTCACTAGTATTTTGGTGGTGTAGGCACTGTTGATGGAGATGGCGTGGACCAGGAGGTCAAGGATCTTGGGGTTCAGGGCGCTGGGGGCTGGGACCTCCTTGTAGTGGGTGTCCCCCAGGTAGGACTGCACCACTGTCATGCGGTTTGTGGTCAGTGTGCCCGTTTTGTCCGAGCAGATGGCTGTGGCATTGCCCATGGTCTCGCAGGCATCCAAATGGCGCACGAGATTGTTATCCTTCATCATTTTCTGCAAAGGGTGCAGGCGGAGGGCTTGAGGGGCTGGCTGTGGAGGTGGTGGTGGGGGGGCCCAAAGTCTCCCTGCTGCCTGCCCAGCCCCCACCTCCCATTTCCAGTCACCACCGTCCCTGGGGCTCCCCTGGGCCCCCCGTCCTCTGGCCCTCCGACCCCACTTTCTGAGGGGGTGAAACAGCATTGAGGGAGCCCCTGGCCTAACCCACACGTGGATTTTCTCCTAACCTTGACAGAGTATGCTAAGGAGATGGTGACAGCCAGTGGCAGGCCCTCGGGGACAGCCACCACCAGCACCGTGACCCCGATGATGAAGAACTTCACAAAGTACTGCACGTAGACGGGCGTGCACTCTGCCAGCCACACCCGGCCATCCACGACAAAGGTCTCGATCACAAAGTACAGGACCAGGATGATGACGGTAATGGCAGACATCACCAACCCTGCCCGGCCGCCACAGAGCCCCCAGGGGAGAGGAAGAGGGAGGAAGAGGTGAGGGACGTGGCAGCCCCGGGGCCAGCTGCAGCCCGAGTCAGAAATCCGGAAGGGAGCTTCGGCCGGGGTGTTTACCCAGATCGGGGGAACTTGGTGCCCACCCCATGTGCCCACGGCACCCCTGCCCCGCCTGTCTCCCCATCCCCCCATCCAGCCTCGGATCCCCCCACCAGCCAGGCTGCCCACCTGCCTTCCCGATCTGCACGGCCAGTTTTGTGAGCTTGCCCTGGAGGACTGACTTCTCCTTCTTGGGCACGTTGGCTCTCTTCTTCTCTCTCTCCTCCATCTCTCCACCCTCAGCGCTTTTTAGAGGCTGCATCTCCATAGCAACGGCCCCATCCTGCTTCTTAGCTGCACACAGAGGAACCCCAGGCCAAGTTCTAAGGCAGCCCAGAAGGGTTCCAGGGCTGTCCTAGTGCCCACAGGCAGGGTTAGGGAAGGGAGGACAAGAGGCAAGCACTGGGTACATGGCCTGGTTCCCGATACCTGAGAACAGAGGTCTGTGGCCTGGAACATTCTCTTCCTCACAAGCTCCGCAGAAGCCTGAGCCAATGCCTCCCACACCAGGCCATCCAGGCCCCCTCTCTGGGCCCTGGCCTCCCCATCTCTGTTCAGGCCAGCTCTTCTCCCATCAACCCCTGGGGCAGCTGCCTTCACACACGTTCTCAGGCCTAGCTCCCTGCCTCGGGTAGCCATGGCTGGGAAACGGGCAGCTGGTGGGCAAGGCTCAGAGCCGCCCCTGCCTTTCGCTTCTCTTCCATCTGTCTGGGCAGCTGCCCCTGCTGCGTCCACCCAGCCTCTCCACCCGGGAGTTTCCCGGGACTTGTCCTTCTCCCTCACCACTCTCGTCCCCCATTGGGGTGGCCACCAGATAGCTCTCTCCTCCCACCCACACTGGCTCAGGTATCTGCAAGAGCTGCTCTCTTTCTCTTCCAGTCTTCCCACTCCATGGTTTCCCCACTCACCAGTGGCTACTTCCAGAACCCACTGCCCCTTGGTCCCTCAGTCCTCCTAGCTTCAGGGATGAGGGGCCCACAGCTGACCCCCTGTGTCTCTCCCAGCTTTACACACCTTTCAATTCCCAGTGCTTAGAACTGATCAGCCACAACCCTTCCTGGTTGTTTCCAGAAGGCCCAGCTCATTTTTCCCTAACACCTCCCTCCCTCCTCGGGCACGTGACAGCCAAGGAGCATCCCCAGCCATAGAGGTCAGGCCCCATAGCACAGGGCCCCGAGACGCACTCTGGCTCACTGCACATCATGAGCCTTTGGGCGAGCCGCATCATCCCCACTCCAAGCCTCGGTTTCCCTGTCTGCTGTGGACAAGCCCAGGATGCCCACTCCCAGGGCTCCATAAGCACCTGCTGAGAGCAGGCACCCCCGGCCTGAGCCCCCCCCCCAGCACTGTCTGCAGGGGGTTGCCCAAGCCTATGCCACAGTCTCCTCCCACTGGGCTAGGCACGCCCAGGGCACCAGGGCAGGACTTTGGATCCCACTAACCTGTGGTTTTGGCTTCTGCCACTGAGATGGCAGCTCACCTGGGAGCCCTCCCCTGGCCCCCTGCCCCCTGCCCCTGTGCCCACCACCTGGCCGGAGGATGTGTTACCTTTTGTCTGGCTGCTCTCCATCGCCCCATCCTGCTGCTTGCCTGCAGTGGAAGAGGAAAGACATAAACAGTGACTTGAGACGGGGCCCTGGCACATACGTACATGTACACACACACACACATATGCACACGCAAACACACAGAGGACAGAAGGCAGAGCGGGGCACAGATGGCACAGTCCAGGCAACTGCATGGAGAGGGGTGGCAGGAGCAGGAGAAAGAGGAGGAGAAGGAGGAGATGGGCCCCAATGACACCCCAAGGGCTGGGCCAGGGCGCACCCCACCTGGCAGGGGTGTGGGGTGGAGGTGGAGGCCCTGGTGCTGCCAATGGCAGACTTCTCGGGGCCCTGGACTCTCGTCGCCTCCCAGGAAATGACCTCCATGGCTGTTCCAGGCTTCCGGAGGAAACCCCCTGGGCCACGCTCCCCACTGGGCCCTGACCCCAGTGTACAGCCCTAAGACCAGCTCTGTCTGGGTGGATCCTGGGTCTGCAGGGTCCCACGTGGCCAGCAGTGGGAGGTTTCCAGAAGGACGGCCGCCACAGGGAATTAGAGCTTCCAGGTGTTGGGACCACATGCAGGGACCTCCCCCAGCCGGGATGTCTGTGTTCCCCCCAGAACCAGTGGAAGGGGTTCCCCTGGATGTCTTCTGACCCCGGGCAGCCGGGCAGCCAGTGCCCCATAGCTCACGTCACTGGGGATCCAGGCACCCACACAGGGTGCTGGGAGCTCCCAGGAGGTGGGGTTGGGGTCTGGGAGCACAGGGGGCTCCAGGGGCCCAGGGAGGAGGAAAAGGCCCTCTCTGC
>PVKY010011374.1:0-12070 GCA_004027775.1 Bradypus variegatus
TGTGTGTGTGTGTGTGTGTGTAGGCCAGGTCTGCATTTTTCACTATTGTGCCCCTGGGTTCCTTTTCCTTCATAAAAAATTATAAAACTCACATTTTACCACTGTTTGGTATAATACTGAATATAATCCAGGTTGAATTCAGTCATTGTTATTGCACTTGTTTTGTCCTTCTGACCTAAAACACTAAATGAGAACATTGTTTTGGGTCCCTAATAGCATCATGGCCAGGGCCTTGGGCCCGCTGCCCCCTGTGGAGAGGCTGGGCCTGCTGGTGGCATCAATGCTCCCAGAGCCTGCCTTGTTCAAGCTCCAACCTGGGCTGCTTGCTCTCTAAGCCTCAAGCTCTCCCTTTGCTTCCATCCCAACAGGTCCACATGTTCCTCTCATCCACCAAATCTTGAAATGGATTCCATGTCTTTGTTCTTGTACTAGTCCTGTTTGGATGGCATGCCTCTCTCAGAAGGGCCCTGGTTCACCTGCATTCTTCCGTCCAAAACTTAATTGCTATTGTCTCCTTGCCACTTCTATTTGTCCTTGTGGTTCAACCTTTTCAATTAATCCCTTGACTGTTATTTTATTGGAGCTATTGGAGGGAGTGGGGAGTAAATGTCCTGGTTCCATTTTTGGTGAACAGGGAGAAGTATTTCATACATTTCTTACACACATTCAATGCACTATTTAAGTTTATTTTAGCATCCTAGATCCCCTAGGCAAAGGAACAGTTTCCCATGTGTTTGTGTACAAGCTAAGATGTCGCTGCCCTGGTCTGTAGCTGGCCATCTGGCTGCCCGTGAACTGGGAAGAAGGCACTGTGGGTAGCCACTGTACAGAGTGGAGGGAGCACAGATGGAAAGTTCAGTGAAAGAAGAGCTTTAATGCATATTCATCTTAGTCTCCTCTCCTCAGGACTCTGGCCCAGTGCCTAGGAAGGATAGGGAGGTGTGGTGGTTTGAAGCTGTTATGTACCCCAGAAAAGACTCTTTTACTCCATTCCTGTGGGTGCAGACCTGTTGTGGGTGGGACCTTTTGATTAGGTTATTTCATTTGAGTTGTGACCCCACATGTTCAAGATGGGTCTTGATACTCTTGCTGGAGTCCCTCATGAGAGGTCAATTTAAGAGAAGCTCATGGAAAAAAGCCCCAGAGAAGCTAAGAGAGGACACACAGAAGCTCAGAGAGGAAGCCACTGGAACCAGAAGCTGAAAGCAATGAAACCAGGGGTGAAGGACCAGCACACACTGGCCCTGTGCCTTCCCATGTGACAGAGGTGTCCCGAATGCCAGCAGCCTGTCTTCAGAGTCCAGGTACTGTCCTGTTGATGCCTTGAGTTGGACATTTTCATGGCTTGGAAACTGTAGGTTGTAAGCTAATAAATCCCCATTGTAAAAGCCAACCCATTTCTGGTATATTGCATTCCCACAGCTTTAGCAAACCAAAACAGGCGGGAAGGCAGCTTTAGAGTGCAGGATGCTTGCAAGGCTTCCTTCCATTTTTGCACTGAGCATTTTCCTTGGAACACACAAGTCTTCTCCCATTCTCTCTTACTTTGCCTTCAAGTGTTTTCCAAGAGATTTTTAATCATCTCCCATGTCAGTTTGGACATATGGTGGCACAACCAGAAAAACTTCCTCCATGCCAAGTCCCCTCTTTTATGCTCCTGTGTATAAATGTCCCTGTCCTTTCTTCAGTGAGTAGGGGGCACAATTTGCATGAGAAGATGCAAGATCAAGAGGTGAAGATTTTGGGAACGGAGTGGAGGAATGCCAAGAGAAAGAATGGGGCTTCCCTCAATCTTCCTCATTCCAAAGGAAGTCAGCCACGGTCTGGTGCCCACCCTTCACCAACTCCTGCTGAGATAAAGGCATGAGAGTTTGTGTCAAAAGCATTTCACTCCAAACATGGACCCTGTTCAGGTATGAGAATGAAAGAAACACACCGAGTGCTTCAGCTGAGGTCAAGCATTGCATATATTCACAGAACACAGGAAATGCTTGTATGAATTTTCAGCACAACTCAGTTGTTCCCTGGCAACAAGACTGTCTGTTTTGACTTTAGAAATTCTTTTGCAAAATCAAGTGAAGTAGAGGGTACCAGCAAAGACTCTGGCCCATACCTCCTACCCGATTGGGTACAATGGGATTAATGGATTTTCTGTTACTGTTTCTTGTAATTTCCTGACACTCCCTTCAAAAGCCACTGAAGACTCTTCATTTCATACTGGATTAATTCCAACCTGCTTTGCCAGACATTCAGGATCTTCTGTCATTTGGCCAACCTATCACTTGGCCCCATCTTCCTGCAAGTAACTCCATTGCACAGAACATCCACTCCAGGCAAACGGCCTGCCCCTTGCCCGTCCCACCCCATGAAGTGCAAGGCATACTTTTGGCCTCATACATTTTGTTCACCTCCTCTGATAGTCACCCTCCTACCCCCACCACTCCCAATAACCTCTCTCCTCTCTGCAGTTCTAAAGCTGACACTTATATCTGTGTGATCATGCACAAGTCTATTACCATCCAACTATGAAAGACAACTGGTTGAAAAGCTTCTAAGAGGCTCCCCCAGCCCTAACACAGGATCATTCAGTGACTCCAAGCCCCCTGTCCCAGGAAGATGGCTCAATGCACCCAGCCTAGAGTCTACCTCTTCCTGCCAACTCCCCTAACACCCATTCCTAACTCCCACCAATATTGGTCATTTAATGGACCTTTTCAGGTATGGATCTTTCTCCCCAGTCATACTCCAAATTCACTAAGGAACTTTGACTGTGTCCTGACTGCACCTAATCCACCTCTGAAAGGCACTGACCTGACACATTACCTAGGCCTCAGCTTTGCTATAAACTGGCCTAGTAACTAGCTTCTCACAGCTGGATCCACCTGCTGAACACAGACAACTTCACGGAACATCACATCAGCAGGACCACTGTATGACCTTGATGGGCCGAGACAAAACAAAGCCACACAAGTGATCACGTCTGACCCCAGATAACACACAATGATATTGTCCAAGCCACTCTTGCCCAATATGAGTGATTGCTTGTTATTTTTTCCTTTTTTAACTGATTCCATCTTTAGCCTCCTCAGTCTAGTCTGGCCTCCCATAGATAAGATTTATTGAGTTATCTCATCACATAATTGCCACCATTTCCTGACAATATCAACACACAAATCCCTGCTTCTTAAACCCTCCACAAAATAACATAGCACATGCCCAGGTCCTAGAATGGGTTCCTTTCTAACACCTCGACCCTGGGATGCTCCATGGTTCCCCATGGTGCCCATTCTCCCTTGCAGCAACAATGAACCCAACTTGTTCAACTGGTGTGTTCCCAGCAGCCTGTGGCTAGAAGGCACTGACACCTGGCTCGTGGTGAGTACATAGCCACTGTTGGCTGCAAAAACAGAATTAAGATTTTTCCACCACCAGATGATTATTGCTTTTCATAAGGGGAGAGTTATCTAGATTATGTGGTGAGTGTTTAGAAATAGAGAGTAAGGAGTTGGTTCCAGGCATTTGAGGTGATTTCATGCAGTCAAGATTCTAGGAGTCAGATTTATATGGAGAGTTGTCAAACCCACTGTGCCATTCCCTGGAGGTCACACAATTACCAGGATCCACCAGAAGAGCACAGACACTCTCTCTCTTGGGAAATTACAAGGATCACAGTTTTCCTCCCAGGAGCTGGGCCTGGCGAATTCTTCACTATGTGTCTTCATCTGCTTAAACCACTCAGATGAGCCTTATAAAGGCAGTTATGAAGGAAATTTAAAAATAGTAGCTGTATCGTGAGTGTAGAGGGTCCCAGGTAAGGGACTCATAGTTTGTCTCATTCTCACAACCACCCTGGTCTCATTGTGCAGATGAGAAAATTCAAGCTCAGAAAATTTATTAAAGTTTTAGAGCTGGAAAGTTAAGAGATGTGACCATGTTGACAGAGCACACTCCTCAGGCTATTACAACACCTGTGGTATCAACTTCATTCATTCATTCATTCATTCATTCCACAAACATCTATTGAACACTCTAGTAGGTGTTGGAAACTCTTCTAGGTACTGGACACACAGGAAAGAACAAAAAAGACAAACCTCCCTGGTCACATGGGTTTGATGTTCTGATAGGACAGATGGACAGGCAACAAGTGAACAAGTAAAATAGTATTTTGAATGGGGACATTATTATGGAAACAACAAAAGCAAAATGTGTACCCTGCTCAGATCTTTAATCAAGCATGTCCTCAGAAATAAGATATTTCTGTGAAACCTGGGAAGTTGACTATGGACTGGTATTATATGATATTGTTACTTTTTATAGATTTGATGATGGCTTGGTGGCTGTACTATAAAAAATGTAGTTATCATTTAAAGATGAAGTCTGAAGCATTTATGGATAAATAGTATATGACAGCAAAATTGTTGAACATTATTGATGATGGATAATTAAAACATGTAGAAAGGGCTTTCTACTGTCTTTTCTAATTTTGTATACATCTGAATATTCCATTAATACAACTCTCTTTTATAGGACATGGAAGGTGTGCCACAAGGCCAAAGAGGGAGAGCAGGGAAGGTCTCTCTAAGAAGGTGATGTTCATGCCAAGACTTGAAGGAGGTGCAGGGTGGGAGGGGGAGATAAGTGGATTTTTGGGGGAGAAAGTTCTAGGCAGAAGTAGGAGTGAGTGCAGAGCCCTGAGGTGGGTGTGTGCCAGATATTTCAAGGAATAAGAAGTCTAATGGCTGGAAAAGGACAAGCAATGGGTAAAATAGTTGGAGGTGGCTTCAGAAACTTAACTGTGGAGGGGTGGGGAGGAGGAGAAAATGCATATGGGGTCAAACCCTACAGAGAATCCATAGTCAGACTATATAAAGAATACTAACAACACAGTGAGAAAAAGGAGGTAACCTGATAAGACACATCCCAGAATGGGAAATGTTCAATTTGCATGCAAAAGAGAAACTGAAGCAATTTAAATTTTTTTATCAAAGTTTATGTGGGCAATAAATGGTTGTTACATTGGACAATGCCAAACTGAGTGGTAAGGAGGCCCACTGAGGGAGCAGAGCATGAAAGCTTACATAGGGCAGACACAGAAGCACACAAGGAAAAGTTCTGATTGGATATCCAAGCTGCACTGTCTTATTTGAGCTGCTTTCCAGTGGAAAGCTTCCTTTGAAGACATCTATTTTTTCTAATTCAATTTTATTGAGATTTTTCACATACCATACAATCAATCAATGTGTACAATCAATTGCCCACTGTGCCATCATACAGCTGTGCATCCATTATTCCAGAAAAGAAATAAAAACATTTCTCCCCTCCTCCATTATTGACTCATGGAATTGGTATAGTACATTTGTTACTGTTGGTGAAAGAATGTTAAAATACCCCTAACTGTAGTAAATAGTTTGCAATAGGTGTATTTTTCCCTATATGCCCCTCTATTATTAACTTCTAGTTATAGTGTCATACATTTGTTCTAGTTCATGAAAGAGATTTCTAATATTTGTACAGTTAATCATGAACATTGTCCACCACAAGAGTCACTGTTTTGTATATTCCCATCTTTTAACCTCCTTTTCTTCTGGTGACATATGTGACTCTAAGCTTCCCCTTTCCACCACATTCACACACCATTCGGCACTGTTAGTTGTTCTCACAATAACATGTTACCATTACCTCTGTCCATTTCCAAATACTTGAGTTCAATCTAGTTAAACACTCTGTACATAATAAGCAAGCACTCCCCATTCTGTAGCCTCATTCTATATCCTGGTAACTTATATTTCTTATCTATGTGTTTACATATTATAATGCATTCATATCAGTGAGACCATACAAAATTTGTCCTTTTGTGTCTGATTTATTTCACTCAATATAGTGCCCTCAAGATTTCATCATCATTCCTTTTTTTAAATAATGGTATTTTTCACCCACCATACATTCTATCCTTAGTAAACAATCAAAGATTCTCTGTATAATCATGTAGTTATGCATTCACCACCATCACCACTATCTATATAGGACATCTCCATTTCTTCCACAAAGGAGGAGGAAGAGTCAAAGAAGGTAGAGAGATGAAAGGAAAAGAAAAAGAAAAAAATGACAGCCAAAAGTCTTCAAAAGGAAAGAAAGAATTAAACTAAAGTACATTAAGAATCAGAGAACATCATCAATGCCAAGAGCTCCATATCCCTCCTTTATATACCCCTCTTATGGGCCTTTAGCTTTGGTACATTCCCTTTGTTACACTAAAGGAAGTATAATACAATGTTTCTGTTAACTATACTCTCTAGTTTGCATTGATTGTATTTTTCCCCCAATACCACCCCATTTTTAACACCTTGCAAGGTTGACATTCACTTGTTCTCCCTCATGTAAAAACATATTTGTACATATTATCACAATTGTTGAGCACTCTGGGTTTCACTGAGTTATACAATCCCAGGTTTTATCTTCCTCTCTCCTTCTGGTGTCCCATATGCTCCTAAGCTTCTTTCACCCATACTCACAGTCATCTTGTTCATTGTACTTACATTGTTGTGCTACCATCACCCAAAATGGTGTTCCAAACCTCTCACTCCTGTCTTTTCCTGCCTGTAGTGCTCCCTTTAGTATTTCCTGTAGAGCAGGTATCTTGTTCACAAACTCTCTCATTGTCTGTTTGTCAGAGAATATTTTAAACTGTTTCTCATATTTGAGGGACAATTTTGCTGGGTAAAGGATTCTTTGTTGGCATTCTTTCTCTTTCAGTATCTTAGAGATATCACACCACTTCCATCTGGCCACCATGCTTTCTTCTGAGAAATCTGCATGTAGTGCTATGAAGCTTCCTTTGTATGTGATGGGTTGCTTTTCTCTTGCTTCTTTCAGGATTCTCTCTTTGTCTTTGATGTTTGATAATCCCTTCTCTGAGGTGTGCGTGCCATGTTCATTACCCAGACACCTTATCCACACCAAATAAGAGGGCCACAGGCAATGATGGAAGTCTGTGTTATAAAAGATGTTTCTTTTTTTAAGAAAGACTTGTTTTCTTGACTCACAGCTGCAACTTCTACATTTAAAATACTGGAACAAATATATCAGTTAGTTTTCTGAAAAGGGAGGACTTTACTCCAAAGAAACCAGGCAAAACTATAAACAAGAAATGAAAATATAATAAAAGCTATCTTCTGCTCTGCATCATAGATGTTAAAAGTGTTCCTAACTGTGTCTTATGAAACAACATTTTTGTATACTGTCATGATGCTTGTTAAGTTTTGGCATCACTACAAGACCAATCATTTAGAATTTAAAGAAAAAGGAATTGAATATTTTAAGTATAAACATTATGAGATCTCCATACCAGCCCAAAATTCCTGCATTTAAGACTTGAAATGAAAAGGTCAAAAGGAACACACAGCCCAGGACCAGGTCCCCCTCACTCTGAACTGAGGTCGGTCCATTCATTGTTCTCCCTGAAGCTCCAAGGCTATGAGGAAAGAGGTCTCTCCCCAGCCTCAGTGGGAGCCTAACCTCCCATTCCACCCACCAAGCATCCTGTGCTGAGAGCACCACAGCCCCATGTCCTACTGATCATATCCTAGTGGGGGCTTTGGATGAACTGGGGCCCCCAGATTGGCAGTGGATGAGAGTAATGGGTGGGGCTAGAGGAGCATCCAAGACACAGAAGGACCAAGATGAATGCAATGGACAGGTGGGAAAGCCAGAGGCTGGGGCTGCTCTGAGAGGCACAGGGGGGATGCAGGTGGGAAATACTCTCGTCCTCCCAGATGCCTGGGATCATAGTCTTAGTGTGTGTTTGTGTCTGTGGTCTCAGGGCAGGTTTGGGGTTTGCAGTGAGAGTGGTTACCATATTATCCAGGAAACAAAATGCGGAGGTGTGAGGAATAAAAATGGGGACTTGTGCACATCCTCTGCTCTGTCATGGCCTAAATCAGCCAACCAAAGCCTGCAGGATCCTGAGAGCTCACAGGTGGAGCAAGAACCTTCTGTGGAATGGATGATGGGGTACCAGAAAAGGGCCAAGCAGGAGGAATGTGTGATTGCAGCAATCAGTCCAGAGGAGCTAGCTTCTCCAGACATTGTGGTATTACCTCAGCCCATTTTGCAAATATTATTGTACTATGTAAAATGATCTAAAATACATGTGTGTGATCATTTCAAAGCTTGCTGAAAAGATTGATTGTAATTCAATGTCCTTTGAGATTGAAAACAAAAAAAGTGGTTGATGGTTTTAACCCCCCTACTAGATCTTTGTCAAGAAAGTTGTTGAATTTCAGCCCTAATGAGGTAGGAGATTAAAGTGATAAACCTCTGAAAAGCAGGGCAGAAGTTTCTGCACTTTCTTGGTGCTGAAGAGACAAAGCCCTGCCAGGCACTCGCTTGAATGCTATGAAAGATCACATCATGGGGAAGGAGTATAGATGCTAGATACAGCAAATAATGTTAATGTTTAAACCACAATAATGATAATGGTTCTTGGCAGTCATAGTTATGTAAAAGCAAAATGTGCAAAGATCATACATATCACAATGGGTCAGGAGGGGATACATTTTGCAAGTTTCTTGCACTGTACAAAAGTAAAAGCATTAATTTAATGATGATGCTAAGCAGTGAAGATTGCATGTTGTAATCTTTAGTGTACCTAGTAAATATATTAGTATATATATGAAAAAGGTAATGAAAGTTGCAATTAATGGAAAAGGAGGCAAGAAAGGAGAAAATAAGAACAAATCCTACATGGAATAAAGAGAATGGTAGACATAAACACAACATAGAAATTGTATTAAATGGACATGGACTAAATTACTCCATTAAAAGGGACACACTTAAAAATCAGATTATGTTGACTGTAAAAAGATGAGGAATACATACCATGCAGATTCTAACCAACAGAAAGCTGAGGTTGGTATACAAGCATCAGATCTCATAGCCTTTAAGGAAAGAACTTTACTAGAGGGGGGGGTGTTTGATACTGATAAAATAATCTATGCAATGAGAACATATAAAAATTGTAAAATTTTATACAACTAAGATATAGCTTTAAACTAGATGGAGCAAAAGTTAGCATAACTGAAAAACAAATAATCCACTATCATAGTTACAGGTGTTAACACAAATCTCTTAGTAAATGAAAGTGTAAGTGGATGTTTTTAGTATATGTAAAAATTTGAGCAACATTGGTTAGTTGACTTGGACTTAAAGACAGAAGGAAAACTGATTCCTTCCTTATGACAGAAGCACAAGAAGTACGAGTTGTGGATGCTGGAACTTCTGGGACCTTGGCACAGATATCACCTCCAAGGACTCCCTGAGCCTGCTGAAACTGAAGGCCAAGGGATCCATTTCAAATGGGCTTTTTGCCTTTTCTATTTATTCTGTGAGCAGGGGTGGCTCCCTGAGTCCCACGCTTAGTCCTTTTCTTATCACTTATACCCTCCCCCAGGACTGAGGCGCATCACACACGCTTGCCCTACTGCCACCGTGCAAATGACTAACAGTGAGTCACGACAAGCCCTGCTCTCTCATGCTCAGATTTCCACCTGTTTCCATATATGCCTCAGCTATAGAGATAGAACACAAGACCCCTTTTATCTCCCACATCCTGTTCTCTCTAATGTCCCACATGACAGTGAACAATGTCAGAACCCACCTGGGCAACCCAACTGGAACTCTCAGTTGCTCCTTTGCCCCTTCCCTCTCCTTCAGTCCAGGGATGCCGTCATCACCCCCCTGCAGATCTTCCTCCCAAGCATCTCACATGCCTTCCTCCTCCTAACACACCCTCACCTGCCCAGTTGCCTCCAGGTGCAATGCTGTGACCACTACCTGCAGTGTATTTCTCAAATAAAATTTCAACTATTTCCCATATTTACCAGATCTAACAACTCAAACTAATTTAAAAATCCAGTCATCTCACTCAGGCAGATAAGGGCCTTCACAAACTGGATTCAACTTGCCTTGTGGGTCTTGCCAGCTCAATTTTGGTTAGCTCAAGGCAATGACCAAATGACATCTTTTGCTGTTTCCTCAACATGAGATGATTGGATATTTTCCACCCAAATTCCTTTTGTTCTTGTCCTCCTCACACCTGGCTATCCAGGGTCTAGCAACATGGCCCCAGAGTCTGGGAATGAGACATTTCCCCTCAGTCTCAACCCCAGGGTCCCCATGGGTGTGCCTCTGTTTCCTTCTTTTGGGGTCCTGGCTCAAGAAGCCTCAGTGTTGGGGTCTACCAGCCAGAAGATCACCATCTCCCACATTTGGAAAAGCATCAATGCTGAATAAGCTTGTTGAAGCTTCCTGGTCTCATCCCTGGGAAGATGCTCCAGAACCCCAGATTGAGTCTCTGGCTCCAGGGTTTGCAGCAAGGCCTTCCTGAGCATTTCTGGGCTCAAGCCTGAGGACCACAATGAAGATTCAAACTATCCATCATGGGACAAAAGCATCAATGTTCACCCAGTCCTCCCGGCCTGTGAGGGGGTGAGAGGATAAATGCACATCCTGCAGGTACATGTATCGAGGCTACATCCTATTACCTTCATCTTAAGAACACTGGTATTTAGCACTAGATAGAGGTGATGGTTCCCAGCATTGAGAATGTAACAAAGGCCACTGAAATGCTCACTGTAGTTAATTTTATGTTACATGAATTTCACCTCAATACATTATTATTTTTAAAAAGATGATACTTAGAAAAAGGATGGTTTGATGGTTACCTGAAGTTTCTCTTAGGGTGCCTTGTCCTTAGCTAGCCAGGATTGCTGTCTGCTCCTCCTCATGCCCCCAGGGACCTCACAACACCCCAAGTTCTCCAGGGGCCCTGGGCACTGGCTCCAGTTCTGGCTGTGCATTGCTTCTGAGCTCATCCTCTTGCACATTTATGTATAAAAGATGAAGCATTTGATGGGGAACTTCTCCTAGAGCTCGACCCCCATATCCAGCCTGCTGCCCCTGGCCCAGCCCAATTCTGCTTCTCATTGGGCCCTTGTGATGGTTGAAGACTGTGCATCTGGTGAGCCCATACTCCCAAATCTCCCCAGGAGAGCCTGACTGGGGCTGGTCGCATACACTAGCATGCCCTTTCTTTGCAGGTGATTTCCCAGGAGGACAGTTGCCCCTCCCAAACATAAAGTTTGGGTAGAAAGCGCCAGCTGAGCCATTCTCTGGAGGGGAGACATGTCCCCTGGGGTTGGTGGGCTTCTTGTGTGGTGGAACTGTCACTGACAATGCAGGGATGGGATTATATCAGGTATCACAGAAACCCTGGGCCTTTTGCACATGGGGGGAACAGATTTGAGCAGAATTTCAACTCTTAGGTCTTCCTCATGGTTCTGGAAACTTTTCTGAGCCTCCTGTAGGCAGCAATTCTCATGGCTGGCACTCTGAAAATTTTGATCTAAAGCCTGTCATGATTCAATGTAATAAGGGGACTTCTGTGGGAGCATTCAGCTAGCCTACCTTCACAAAAGTGTCTTCTCTGGGGCCTCAGTGCAAACAGGAGCACCCCATCAAGGCTGTTGTCATTTTGAGACCCCCAGCCCATGCAATGTGGCAGTGTTTGTGCCCTGCTTGGGAGAGGACATGTCCCTCTATCTGCAGGACTAAGAGAAGGCAGTTGGGGTTGACACAGGTGGTATCTTCTATGGGAAGGAGACACTAATGCTCTCTCCAGCCAGAGGGGCTAAGAGGAAGATGGGAGACCTTTGGGGTCTCTACATTCCATCCCCTAGAGAAAAAGGCCTTACAAAAATGACCCAACTTTCACCCAAGTATGAAAAACTTTGATTTTTAATTTAAACAAAGTCTTTAAAGCAAAAATAATAGCCATGTACTAATATATCAAGTAGTCAAATGTATGTGTGGGGGATGGACATATACCATTACAAGTTCTTTTACATGAAGTGGTCAAAGTGAGACTCTGGTATTTACAGATGCATATGGAAAACCCTAGAACTACTATAAAATTAAAGCATTTCAGCTAGTGAGCTAATAGAAGAGATACAATGAAATACTCCATTAACAACAAAAAGTTAGACAAAAATTAATACAAAAGCCCTGCCCCAGA
>PVKY010011375.1:0-12070 GCA_004027775.1 Bradypus variegatus
TTGAGAATTTACTAAGAGGCAACTTAAACCTAAACAGATAGCTTCTTTAGAATTGGAGGGAGACCTGCTTAATACAGCAAGACCAAAAGAAAAAGGTATAGCAGAAAGAACACATTTCAGGTGAGAGATTCAAGAGCCCTTTTAATAGATTGTTTGACATGTATGGCTCCAATTTAATTTGCAAACAGCTTCCACTCCTCTTCCTAGTGAATTCTGCCAGGTGTCTTATCCAGCTCCAAGAAATAAAGGGAGGAAGGGAAAGAGGAGAGGAGAGGAGAGGAGAGGAGAGGGGAGGGGAGGGGAGGGGAGACAGAGAGAGGGAGCACAGTTGGTATTAGGAAGAAAGAAAAGGGCAAGTCCAATTCAGAGCTTTTAGCTGGGAAAAAGCATTTGAAAACCTGTTGACTCATAAAGGACCACCCAGTCAGAATTCAAGAGGAAATTAAGCGTGACCAAGGACCCCTCAGGTGTTCTCTCCTTGATACCTTATTCACAGAAGCTACAGTGAAGCTACAGCAGCTTTTAAAATTACATGACCTCAATAAAGACCTAGAGATTTTTATTGGTCCACAGGGCAGGGTATTGAAGAGAAAATGATCTTCTACTTCTATAATGCTATGATGTTCTTTTCTGGACAAACAATAAAAACTCTCTACTGGACAAGGTTGGAGGAAATGAGAACCCCTGTGCTTGAAAATTAGGGGTAGATGTAGACAGGAGCTGGGATGGGAGGAGAATTTGTGACCATTTAATAGCCTCATTGATTCTTGTTTCCGTCTAAAGTTAAACCACCATTCTATGAATTAGCATTGAAGGAACTATTGTTTGCTTCACTTCTTTGATGAGTTTATAGAATGAGTAGCATGAGTGGTGGGTACAAAGGAAAAAGAGGGATGCTATACACTTTAGCTATTAATGGAAAGGGAGTTGGAGGGGAGTGGGCAGGTGCAAAATTGGAATTCTGAAAACAATTATCACTTAGTAAAAATCCCCTCCCACATTATGGTTTGAAAAAACGATGAGTGACTTTGAAGGATACAATTTCTCATGCATATTTTGAATACCAAATGATGCAATCACAGCCACAGAAAGTGTCATGCCCGGAGTAGGAGCAATACTTTCTCAGTATTCCAAAAGCTCCTTTGCTTATTGTTCATATTTGCAGATAATCTGCCTAGCCTGATTAACTGAAATACCCAGAATAGATAAACATGGTTAACAAGCTACTCAATCATGCCAAGCCCATGAGTATCCTGCCTGGATTTTTCATTTGTATCTCAAAAAATGTTTTAAAAGAAGTGTGTGTATGTGTGTCTTGAAGAGGAAAACTGTCAAGGAGGCAAGAGAATTATAAACATCTAAACACCACTGTTAGAAGAGAAGGTTTAGGTTAACCTGGCTCAAATAACTTTCTTCTAATCCATCAGTAGTACATTATCTAGGATACTAAAGCACTAAATTGGTCAGATAAGAGATGTGCTAAGATGTAATATCCTCTGAACAATGAGGAAAGAAAATTGAAGTGGAAATTGCAATTTCCACTTGCAAGAGACACAAGTAAGATGAAATGAAAATGTTTACAATGGAAGAAGACAGAGAAAATGTGAAGAGGATGACATTTAATAATAAAGATAAAACTAGAGACCTAGGAAGGAAAAAGATGCCTGGAGAAAGGGCTAGGAAAGCCAAAGTCATAAAGCTCTGTGGGGATCTGTGCCTGGGGGTTGGGAAAAGCTTAGGGGAGCTTATCAGAGTCAGCAGTGATCTCTACAGAACCACGATCAGACAATTGGTGTCAAGGCAGAAGCAGCAGATGTTTTTCTGGAAGAAGAATGGTGGAATGATAGTCACAGGAGAATATTGTGACCTGCAGACAAGAGCTGTGTTTCACAGACAGCTGGACCAGAATGCATACAAACAAATGTAGAGGAAACACAGAGGCTGTGTCCAAAAGCTGGAGGTTTGGTGGATGGGGAGGAGGGTGGGGAGACAGAGAGATGGAGGGAGAGAGAGGTTAAAGGACATCCCACTTGCAGATGCATCAGTGGGGACAGTAAGCAGGACTGCAGACTGGGAGAAATATGCCATAGATAAACAATGGGAGATAAATTCCCACCAGAGGTTACAGATGTCAGTTCTAGAGCTAGACTGCTTAGTTTCACATCTTGTCACTTACTATCTATGTTGTCTTTGACATGTTACTCATAACCTCTTTGGCCCTCAGTTTCCTCAACTGTTAAATGGGGATAGTATCATCTTGGGGGATTGTTGTGAGGATTGAATGCAATAATACAAGGAAAAGAATTCAGAACATTGCCTGGCATACAGGAGACATCAATAAATGTTAGCAACTACTCTCTTCTCCTTCCAGACTATACCTATGATAGTTTATGATGGTTGGAACACACATATATATATATGTATATATGTATATTGTCACCATTTCAAGACTGCAATTGTCCCCCTTAAGGTCACCATGTAGAGTGGCTAAATGTGGGTTAAGCTTAGGTAACATTCTTAGAGGTTTATACTTTCATTGGAAAAGTCCCTACTCCTACACATTTAGCCTCCGTTTCCCAACTACAAAATGGGGGTGTTTGTATATATATGTATATATATATATAGAGAGAGGGTGCATACGGTTTCTGTGAGATCAACTGTGAAAGTGCCAGAATAATGCCTGAAACACAGTAGTTTCAATAAAAGTTTCCAGAGTGTAAGTCTGCCTTATGATATTGGGTCACAGGTTTGAAATACTGTCATCTAGGGAGGGGGATCCTAACCGTTCTTATAGCTTGGTGTAGAGAGGCCTTGGGTTCGACTTCTCTTGCCAGAGCCTGGAAGAACTGATCCAACACAAAGAAAACTGGCATTTATCATCTCCAGGTTATCACAGCTGTGAACAGAAAAAAATGACAGCCTGAATCTCTAAAATGATTGGTGGTGGTTGGAAGTATATTAACTCTCCCTTTTGGCCTTTTTTTCTCTAAAGGAAGGACCTTTTTAGTCTAAAGGAAAAGGAGGAAAAGGAAGTTGGTAACAGTTTATACATTAGAGCTCCTGATGCTGATGTAGTAGGAAACTGCTGCCCTCCTCCCGCACAGGACACACGCTGGCTTGCTGGGTGGGCACCCTGCTGTGGCTCTTACCACCTCATGGGTTAGACCCCTGGTTCCCCATATAGGGACAGAGGATGTGCTCTCCCATAGAGCCTCCTAGGAAGAGGGTCTCTCCAGGGTCCAGATCCATTTGCCCTATAGGGCCAATAGGACAATTTGCACACCCCGGGACCCACTTTCCCTGGAGTTTTAGGAAAAGAAAAAGCAAGGAACTGAACAGGTGGGGACTTCTTTTGCACTTTTTCCTCAAGAATATTGAGGATGTCTTAATCACCACCAATAGCAGACAATAACTAAGAGTCTTAACACTCCCCCTTCCTCCCTGTTCTTGGAGAAAACATCCCTTTTGAAGGAAAGGCATGGAGGAGCCAAGTACCCAGCCAGCAGACCGCAGTGGCAAGTCCCAACCCTGGTCTTGTTCAGAAATCCTGTCCTCATTTTCTTTCCCATCTGCTCTGCCAGGGCTGACTGGGAAGCCCTCTGACAGGTCCCAATATATGTCTTACAGTGTCCACCTACTATCATTTATTAGAAAGGGGTTTTATGATACAAATTTGATAATCTCCTATCCACACTGGCACTTTCTAATTGAAGTTGTAAGCCCATAAAATTCAAGCCCTTTGTCTTCCTGAAGGCCACAAGGTTTAAAAAGACACCATTGTCCTGCCTAACACCCACTACATTGTCACCAGGGACTGATTAAACAGAGTCCTGAATCGAAACAGTGCGGATTTTGTCTAGGTCCTTTTCAAGCCTGACAATGCCCTTTTCAGTTCCCAAAACAAAAGGAGGTTTAAGGATCGAGATTCTTCTAAGATAACCACATCCATATGGAAGACAAGGTGGCTGGCAGCTGAGACCCAAACACCCCACTCCCTTCCCCCCTAACCTCCTCTCTCTTCCCCACCCCCCAAAATACCAGGTGATAATGCCGCCTTGGCCACCCTTCCTCCTCCTCTTCCTCGGACAAGAAAGCTAAGGCCCCAAACAGGCCCAATGCCTTCCCCTCACAGACCCCATCGGGCCCTCGGGCCCTTCCCTGCACCTGACGGCCCCAAATTGCTCTCCCTACACGCATCTCCCTCCAGTGGGCGCAGGGAAACGAGGTCGCCACCTCCTCTCCGAGAAAGTGGTCGGCTCCATAAGGGGCCACCGATGCTGGTCGGGATTCCGAGGCGAAGAGCAGTTCCAAACCCGAATGGTGGGGCACTGAATTCCCAAGCCCAGTGTGCGAAGTGAGCGCGGGTTAAATGAGGACGACCAGCAGATCCCTCCATTGTCAGGCCACCAGCGCTCCCACAGACGCGCCCCCAGGCGGACCTCCCTCAGGGGGCAGCTGAATCTACCCAAGGCCTCCCTGAGGCAGTGCCCCGCACTCATCTTCCCCAGGCACCTTTATCCTCCACGCTACCCTGCCAGGTGCCGCAACAGAAAGAGGCGGGAAACCACAGTCGCCAAGTGAGGTACTAGCGGACTTAACTGGGGTTACAAGTTCTCCGGCTGTTCTCCGGGTCCCGATCCCTCAGCTCCCGCATCCCGGACACCGGGGACTTGTGGCCAGGCCTGGGCTGCTCCCGGTGTGGTGCATTCGGCACCCATCCGGTCCCGCGGGCAGTCGCATTATTCCCCGCAGTTGCCCATGGGATTTACTTTTGGAGTTTCAATCAGCAGCAGCTTTGGGGGCCCCGAGGGGACTCTGCATCATTCCGGGACGAGAGCAGCTTCCCGCTGACCAGGACCCTAGGGTGGCTTTTACTTCCTCTCGCCCACCCGAACCCTCCTTTCCCTGCCCCTCTTCTCCCCGCCCAGTATCTTCCCGAAGTCATGCTGGGAATGCTATCTACCCTTTAGACCCAACCCTGGATGGATCCTAACTTAGCTGGAGAAGGAGCTGGCGGGCTCTTGGGACTCTGGTTCCCAGAGCACAACGTCCAACCCACCTGCCTGGCAGGCTCGCAGGGGACCCAACCCCACACATTTTATTCTCTCACCCGAAAGAGGAAAAATATTCTATTTGTTTTAAAATAAGTTGCTCCCCATACAAATCGCTATTTAAAAATACACAAGTAAGGTCAAGCAATAAAATCGAGCCGTGGGTTTGGCAGTTGAAAGACGGGGAGAGGGTAGATCTTGCCGAAATTTCCTTGCGTACACATCTGCAACTGCTGGAAAGGGTGGGCCAAGGGTCCTGGCGCCCGGGAGGTGGGCCCGCAAGAGGACTCTCCATATATCCGGCTCGGCTACAGCTCCGCTTCAGCCCCAGAGCGCGCTCCAAGGTCCCGGGAAGCCCCAGTGCCGGAGCTCCGCGGCAGCCTCACCAGTTCCAGGAGACCAGGGCGGGGGGCGCCAAGTGCTGGTAAGCTGGGAAGAGGCTGAGCGCTGAGCCGGACCCGAAGGCCGCGTAGCCCCGCAGAGGGCAAGAGGCGGCGGTGGAAGAGGGGACGCTGCACCTGTCCTGGGCCACGGCCACCTCGCCGCCGCCATCACACGGCTGCCCGTCGCGCACTAGCACCGGTACCACCACGCGGCGCAGCCGGTTGGGCGCGGCGCGCAGCTCCGTGGCGGCGGAGAGGTCTGGAGACTCCGCGGCCCCTGGCGCACGCGCGCGCTTCAGCTTGTAGCGATGGTTTTGGAACCAGATCTTGACCTGCGTGGGCGTAAGGCGCAGCAGGCGTGCCAGTTGCTCGCGCTCGGGTGCCGACAGGTAGCGCTGCTGCCGGAAGCGCCGCTCCAGCTCCAGCGTCTGCGCCTTGGAGAACAGCACCCGCCGCTTCTTCCTCTTCTCAGCGTCCAAGCCTGGTGACGCGGGCCGCGGGGACAGCCGCCGTGACGAGTCGGGCGCGCTCGTCTCCGGGCTGCTCTCGTCCGAGGCTAGAGAGAAGGCAAAGACCACACGGTGAGGCGCCGGCCTCTCGCCTCCCCTGCTGTCACTCTCGCGTGGGTGCCGGAGCAACCGAACCGAGGGCGTCCTCACTCGCGCGCAGCTCTCGAGTGGAGGCCATTTCCTTCCTTGTGTCCATATCTGGACGCCCACCTCTTCTAACTCTTGGACCTCATTCATATCACAACAGCCATCACCAGGCCTGAGATCGCGCCCCAAAGAAACCTGCCCCAAGGCCCTCTTAAAACGTCCCTACTTTTTTCCGCGCTGACGGATGAATTTACCGCAAGCTGAGCCACCAAAAGGGGCCACCTCCTTTTGCACGACCCTGAAGTGCAGGGTGGACTGCACTACAGTTTGCCGCAGATTGCAAACCCCTGAACCAAGCGGGACTGGGGTCACTAATGCTGAGACCCCAGATCGAGGTCTGGAGAACGCGGCCATGTTTTCAAGCCTTTAAGGGAGGTGTGTTAAATATTTAAATATTCTGACCCCTAGAAGTCCCCAGGAGCAGAAATCTAAACTCCTGGCGCTAGCACGGGGCGGGACGATCTGTTCTCAGGCTTTGACGACAGAGACATATGGGATAGGGACTTGGGCGGGACAGAAAACGGGCTGGGGATATCCAAACCTCGGGCTGAAATTTCGGCATCGTAGCCCACCATGGGCCGAGGTCTTGGTCCTGCTCCTCCCACCCACATCCCCTCCGCGGTCCTCGGCTCACTCACAGGGGTAGTGGCCGCGCTTCGACTCCAGCCAGATGGCGCAGGGGCCGGGGCGTCGGGGGACGCGCGGCTCTGGCTCCTGCCTCCGCAGGTGCTGCGCGTCCTGCTCGGGTAAATCCAGGAGGCTGCGCACCGTGAAGCTGAGACGTCCGGAGGTGGCCATAGCCGAGGAGGGGAAGAAGGCGGGAGCAGGGCCGGCTGGGAGCCCGGGGGCTGCGGAGGATGCCGCTTCTACGGGTGTGCGTGGGAGGCGCTCGCCTGGCGCTGGCTGCTGGGATATTAGGGCGTTCACAGCGGAATCCCGGTTTATATATAAACAGCTCTCCCCTCCCAGGCCTCTTTGAAAGCCGCGGTCCGGGTGTCCGGGGTGTTAAGTACCTGAATGAGTACTGAGCCAAAGCTCCGGCGAACCCGGAAGGTGCCATCTCCGCCCCGCCCCGTCTCCCGCCCCTCGGCGCCCCTTTACCTCCCAGAGGCGACAGGAAGCAGCCCTCAGCATTAGCGATTCTGTCCGATTAACCCAAAGGGGGGACAGATAATGGGGATTGTTACCAATGAATAACATCTTGGGTGGCGAGCGGTGACCACCACCCGCCAGTCCCAGCCCCCAGCTTCCTCCTCCTCCTGGGCTGACACGGGCCCGGCCCCGCGGGAGCTTCAGGCAGCGTGGGGGCAGCGTGGGTGGGTTTATGAGCACCCAAGAATTTATTCCCTGTTTGCTTTATTCCTTTAGCTTGTTTGCTGGGGTGTTCAGTTCGCGCAATTACTCGTTAAGGCATTTACAAGACGGCGCTGATCCCCGGTGTGCCCCCTTTATCTATCTAGTTGGTTGGGCCTCTTTAGAATTCAGGAGCGCGAAGTTCCAGGCGGACGCAGAAGACCAGCGTTCCGAGGGTTTCAAGGAGGGTGGGAGCCTCTCCACAAGCCCAAACGCAACTAACTCAGGAGTTCCGGGAAAGGGTTGGCAGCATCCGCGGCGCACTAGCTCCGCGCCTGTCTTCACAGGCTGGCAAAAGGGTGGCAGAATCCGGTCCAGTTGCTCAGGTCCTAAGTGCGGGTCTTGTTGGTCCAGTCCGGGTTGGACGCCGCCCGTCGTGCGGCTGGGGTCGGGTGGCCGCGCTAGGCAGAGCTTTTAGAGCCTGACTGCTGCGGAGTTTCGCAGGGCGACCTTCGACGATTCTGTGGCCTCCTGGGTGCCTCCAGACGCTCTGGCGCCATCTGCGCCCCTCGGCCCCGCGGCCTGAATATCAGGCCTAGTGCCCAGGCTGAGGCCTCCATCTGGAGCAGGCCTCGAACTTGTGCTCCTTGCTGCCCGGCCTGGTCCGGAATAGGATCGACTGGGAGAATTAGGACGGGGCCCGCCTGGTAGAAAGCATGGCTGCGGGCTGCTGATATTGACGGCCTGGGTTTTCTCCCGACCGTCTAGTCTCCGCGCAGCCCCACCACGAAAGATGGGTAGAAGGCGCAGCGAGCCGGCCCAACACGGATACATTTTGTTGGCCATTGGCCTCAGACTAGCGCGGGGCGAGCGCGCACTCAGAGGCCTCTCTTCCCGCACCCAGTGGTTTGGGAATTTGGTCGCTCAATGAATTTCTGCCAGGGGCGAGGCACGAGGCTCCCGAATCCTGGCTGAACACCGGTTCAGTTCGGGTGCGGCGGCCGCGGCCCGGAGGGGCCCTGCACACCCTCCCCGGCCCTCCCTGTCCAGCGTGCCCCGGACGCCGGGGGCTCTGCTGCGCGGCCCGCGGCGCGCTGGGTGGTCGGGCGGAGGCAAACCCAATACAGGCCAACTGCTAGGCCGCGGACAAAGGGGAAATGGAGCTCGACGCCCCAGACCTGTTGGAAGAATTTGTTCAGTCAAGATTTTGCATTTGTTCAGTTGGAGAATAATGCGTGATTGACGCCTGCTCACAATGCGCTTTAGCTCGCCGGGATACATCGGAGCTTGTCCCGTGTTGTCATGGTTTTCAATGGGATTCAATGGGATTGCGAGTACGATCAACTCTGCTGGCCGTCTCTGCGCGGCCCCGGCAATAGATTTATTAGTTATGTCTTTTTAAATAAGATTAAATTGAAATGACTTGGCTGTCCTCCCTGCAGCCGTGGCTGGGGAGGGAGCCGAGAGTAGGGAGGGGTTGGCGGCTGCTGCCGAGGCCCGAAACCCGGCGCCCACCGCGTCCCAGTACCCAAGCTCCGGCGGGGCCTCATGGACCACTTGGCGAAAGCCCGATATCTAGCCGCCTCTGCCAGCCCACCTCCCGAGCACGAGGCGGAGGGAAGGCACCGACAAAGACAGTTCTGATGGAGCCTTAGGACAGACTCCAAAAATTTGGGTCTGAACAGCGAGGCCCGTCGGGTAGAAGGAGCTCTGGTCTGGGAGTCGGAGATGTGGGTTCACGTGCTGGTCTGCCCCTAGCTAGCTGTAATCACGTCACCACTCAGGTTCCTCATCTGAAATGAAGTGAATAGATTTGGCAATTCCTAAGGACCCCACCACTTTTGTGATTACGTACCTCTGGAATTTTTCTAAAACCATCTTTATTATAACATGTACACGTGGACTTCGAACAACCTCCTCCCTCGACTTCTTGCACCCTTACCCCGGGACTCTGACTCCGAATTCTCCAGCATGTTCTCAGAGAAGATGTGTCATCTCTTAAGTTTCCCAAGGACCCTTCACAGAAGTGGGCTGGGGTGGATAATTTTGGACCGAGAACCATGTCAGGAGACGCAAAAGAAGAGTCTTTCCTCGAGTGACTGACCTCTCTCAGCCTTTTAATCTATTTAACACCCTAAGCCCACACTGATGTGTAGAAATAAGGAACTGGTGCTCTTCAGTTCTTAAGAGCTCTTCAGCACCAAATATTTGCTTTTATTCTTAGTGCTTGGCTCCCAAAGCAGAGACACATCCCTCCATCTAGCAGTTGTGCTCAGGGTAGGATCTGACCCTTGGATTAATTCCAAATATTACTTCTAGCCTGATGTTCCCTGCATTTTGTATACCCTTGTTCTAGAAAGCCCTGCACTTCCCTGTTCCATTCAGTACAGAGCCCCCTCTTTTCTGTCCTCCCTAGGTGCCTCTGTGCTAACCCACCCTTCTTTTTAGCTCTGCTCTGGACCCTTATCTGAATTAAGAGAACTAGAGCCTGGGCACTCCAGTTCCGTTTAAACTACCTTCTAAAGAAATGGGGGAGAGGAGGTGGAGAACCAGAATTATTATTCTCTCTTCACATCAGATAAACTCCAAGACATGGGAAGAGGACAATATTTTGCTATTGGATCAATAGAAAAAGGTGGTCAAGATATTTATATTTTATCCATATTGGACACACACGCACGCAGAAACACACACACACATTTGAATTGCCCTCCAATTCATAAGAGATTCTTAGAATCCCAAGTATACACCTGACTAAATGGTTTTTGGTGTTCCCTACACTGGAACTTACTTTGCAACTTGACATAGCCTGTGAATATTATTTAATTACATAAATATTTGTTTCCCTGTAATTGGAAGTAGTGCATCTCCATTCCAGTAAGTTTTTAATCTTTAGGCATCTGTGATATTTAATCATCCTTTCAAAAATATTATTCAGTGATGATCATCACTGCTCCATGCTTAAGAATTTAAGACTAGTGAATTTTGAAATAAAACTAAAGTACCTTGATTTTTAAAAAATAATTGCATGTATATCTTGTATTCTGTTTTTAAATCCTTCCATTTTGTTTAAGTGTTTCATGAAATCCTGTGAATCTATACAGTATTGAAGAGAGGCAACATTGCAAATTCCCCTTGATAGATGGAGGGCCCTCAACTGCCGGGACATTTTTCCTTGCCTCATAGCAACTGCTCTCTCTCTCTATCAGTATTCTGGTTAAAATAGTGAAAGGAAAATAAAAATGGGCTTTTGACACTTCCAAGAAGAAGTGGATGATCTCGATTGGCCTTAGAATGGGATGAAAAGGCAGCATTTAAAATCAGACCTCTTTGCCTTTCCCTCTAAAAACTAGTTACCATGAATAAGTAAACATTTCCCTTTTAATGGCTAATAATCGATTGCTTGGTGGTGGTCCAGGGCTGCCTGTGATTCTTTCTTAGTTGTATTGATGATATATACACACAGGACAAGGAACAGCAATTACTTTGAGGCTTGGGATTTAGTACATCTTTAAAATGAGCTCCAGATTTTATTGTTTTATGCAAAATGACAAGATTTGAAAGATCCCACCTTAAGTCCCTTAAAATATTGACTTCCGATAGATGGATAAATAGATAGATGGCAAGTGTGGAAAAATGTTAAAATTGGTGGATCTGGGTATCTGGGAGGGGTAATGTTGGAGTTCTCTGTATGAGCTTTGTATTATGTTTGCAACTGTCTGTAAGTTTGAAGTTACTTCAAAATAAAAAGTAATAAAAGTGACTTTGCATTGACTTTTTCTGTTCTTGATCTCCTGGGTAAACTTTTTCTTTCCTAATCTGCATATCTAGTTATTTAGGTATATACTTGATAAAATTTATAGGTGGTACAATGGTTCAATGAACCAATAAATAAATGTATTTAATTAAATGTCTATAGCCTCTATTTCCTAGAGCCAACAAAGAACTTTTTTATTTTTTAATGAGTTTATTGAATATTTCTAATCTTTCCCATGCCTTCCAAAGGTATAAATAGGGTAGCTGTGATGTCATGGAAGTTGCCAAAAATAAATAAATAACAAGTTATGTGAGAGGGCTTTCAAATTTTTTTTGTCCAAAGCTGAACTTATTTTTATCTAATTTTTTAAAGGAACTGGATTTGTACTCTTTTGCTTGACTGATGTAGATATAATTTATATAACACAAGGATCCTTACCGATGTTTACACAACAGAGGTCCAGACTCTATGTTACACTTAATGTCACATACCAACAATGACAGGGTAGATGGACCCTCGGAACCTGTTTCATGATGCCTGTCCCAATACCTCACACAGGACTGCCCAAAGTGCCTATTGCCAGAAGCACTTTAGTTCAAGCCAGTTATTTTTTTCTTGAATTCTCCAACCATTGTAACAGCCCCCCTTCCCCCACCATTTAATACTTTTATGTTGTTCTGAGACAACTTTGGTAACTTTTAAAGGATTTAATTATTATAGTGAGTTTGTTGTCTTATTGGGCAACAATTTAAACTAAACCTAAACCAGTTCCTAATCTGGAGAAGTGTTTGTTAATTTTGGTGAAGATAAGAACTGCAGACTGTCACAGAGGGCTAAAAGATCAAATATTCCATCTCCTTATTAATGGTGATGAATAGTAGTAATATCAGGTCATTTTATGTTTGTATCCAGTCAGGACGTATACAACGT
>PVKY010011376.1:0-12070 GCA_004027775.1 Bradypus variegatus
GAAGGTAATAGCATTGCAACATTCTAAATGTGATTAATCACACTAATGGAATACTAGAGAGGGGTGGAATGGGAAGATTTGGACTATATATATGGGTGTTAGGGAGGGAGGGAGGGAGGGGAAGAGACGGTGGTGTGACAGGATCTTAAGGGTGATGGATTGGGGTTATCGGGGGAGAGGGGTCGGGGTATTATGGAGTTGTAGGTATGGAATTTGTACTGTTTTAGCAACCGTTCCTGTACAATTCAACCTATTTCAAAATAAAATTTATTAATAATAAAAAAAACAAAAAAAACAAAAAACAAACAAAAAAATGGCTATTAGGGGGGACATAATATATCCAAACACACACAAAAACCTTGTAACCTTAAAGAATGGTTCTTCCACATTCCAAATTATGCCAATTACACCAAGAAGCCATAATATAGGCACATTATAATCTGGCACACCGTCCTCTTAGTGCAAATAAAACTGTTTGAATGAAATGTGTTTCAGTATCAAGAGTGGAAAATAGGTTGAAGAAAATGTTGAACCAGAAGATCATGTTAGATTCATAATTTAGTCACTGTGGGACTATAACATAAGCCAGAAAAAAAGATAAGTTAACCAAACTTTCACTGATGATAGCATGCCCATTCATCTGAGCTAAATATAACTGACATTTGTAGAAGGAAAAAAACATGTATTTAAATTCTACTTTAGTAGCAATCACTTAAAATCTCTATAATCTGATTCATCTTCACAACCAACAGCAATATTTATTTTTTCTGTAATGTTTCTACTCATCATGAGAATCATGCTCTGTGACATTGTTCATATTTAAGTCTGCAACACAAGAAATAGGTATGGATTTTCAAATGTTCACATAGGATATCCAGAATTTCATTCTCCTTAAATAACAAGTTGACTTTAAACCAATTTCAGTTCCTGCTTATCTGATTTCTTCGTGGTAACTGGATCCCACTAGAAAATCAAGAGGAACTAAAAACTAGAATTTACTTTAGCATCTTGTCACTACAACTTAAAAAAAAAAGACAGCCTAAAAAAACCCCACACTATAATAAGGCACACTTTCTCATGTGTGCGTTTGAAAAGGCTTATAAGTTTTTTTGGCAAACATGGGAACTAACTGTTCTCATTTTTCAACACAAACATCTAAAAACAGTGATGCTGACTCCTACTCACATCATCCGAGTTTGCAGAGCGAATCCCTAATGACAAGTAATACATGTTAGAAGTAACTGGTATAGTTCATTTAGTAATCATCAACAGATACTTTACTGAAAAAGTTATGTAAACTTAACTATACAGAAATAATACACCAATTAGGCATGAAAAGAATGTATACCAGAGTATTTATAGATGAAACAATAAATGCCTGGAAGACTTGCTTCAGAAGAAGCAAAGCAGAAAGAAGGGATGAGGGCTAATGGATGGGGATATAGGCAAAACAAAAATGGCTATGTGTTGATAACTGTTGAAGATGCATGTTGAGTACATAAGGGCTCATTACACTATTCATTTAATTTCTGTACATCCGAAATGTTCCATATTTAGAAAATGAAAAAATATTACATAAAAAAATGGATACAACCCTGCTATCAAATTGTATATGTCTGACACCAAATGATTAACAACTATGAAAAACAATCACATTAATGCTAAAAATAAAATTTTATAGATTCTTTATGAAAAAGTTAGATGCTCCACAGAGGAAATCACAATCTTGAAATAGCAGTAAGGTTATTAATAAAATTACTGCCATCACTTGAAGTCATAAGATTAATTATGATGGGTCAATGTCAAATTCTGCCACTAACAGCCCAAATGAGGCAGTCACTAAGAAAGGGATTTCTAAAACAATGACAGATTTCTAAACAATGACAGTTATCACTGAATAAGATGACAAATCAAAAACAAAAATATCTAAACTCTTCATACAAAAGAACATAAACAAAAGAATTACCAAGAATAATTAAAAAAAAAAAATCTCGCAGTATATCCCAAGAACAAAAACAAAAAAACGACTTGTACTTCTGTCTCTTGTTACCGCCAGGTTTAAGTTATCTCATGCTGCCAGAAAGACTGGCCCCAAGTGGACCTCACAGTGGAATACATCAAGACTGTATAGTAACCTTAAGACTGACCAATACATAGAACTCAAATAGAAAGATGAAATTTTTTAACTGAAGAGACACCAACACTTCTCTGTATGCAGGCCCAGATCACTTTGGACAGGAAGGATGATGGCCAATTCTCTTATTTCTAAAGCATGGAGGAAAACTTATAAGGCCTTAAGTAGTACTACAAATACTGTAAAGACACAATACCTAGCAAAATAACTGGAAAGTTATACTATGCATTTTAGAACCCAATTCAATAGAACATGAAAACTCCCTTCTTGATCTTTAAACATCTTGAAACACTTTTTGTTATTATTGCAAGCACTTTTTTTTTAAATTGTGAAGTATCTGACACATCCAAGAGACTATATACTTAAGGTACCCACATAAATAACACCACATACACATACACATGACATGTTGTGAAAAATATTATTGCACCCATGAATCTACTAGCTGATTAAACCTTTCACACATGTCCATGGCATTCTTGCTAAGGGCCATGCCAACAAAGAGAAGAGACAATCAGATCATTTTTCACAAGACTTCTCCATTATCTTACTGAGTCTTGTAATCCATCCTATTAGAATACTTTTCTGGATTTTTGTTCTTTTAAAAATTCAGAAATTATTTTTAATTTTCAGTACTGGTTTCATGGGTAGTCTGTCAACTAGGTGCTGGGTTTTACCAGAAGGGTTTTCTAAATGTATGTCTATCCAAAAATGACATTAAGACCTTTTAACATTAACTGTAGAAATAATCCCAAAACAAGATAAATGATTACAAGCCTTCTTTTAACTGATGTTTTCAAATCAAATGGCTCCCTTATCCAAACATATAAGGATAGTGAAACATTTTTTTAGCTACAAAGTTGCATATACGTGTGCACCTAATTCACAATCTTGCACTAAAATGCAGACGTAAGTATGCAAAAAATAAAAAGACATGGACAATCCACCAGATTCTGAGAATGGTAAGTGACCCCCAAAATTTTAAGAACCATTTATTTAGCATATCAAAAAACATACCATTTTCCAGAGGACACAGTTAAATTGCTTAATTCAGGTATTCATCCCTCCTATTCATTGAAGGGCTCCTTACTACAATATTTGGTCTTTGAAGAAATTCCTTCAGCCCAGCCAAAAAAGCTCCAATATCCATAGGAAAATATATTAACAATTCTTTGTTCCCAAAAACAGTTTACTCATAAATGCCAAGAGCAAAGTACAAAAAGAAGGCAAACACTATCACAAACTGGTCACTATCACAAAATAATACTCTTGAATCCTTCCGTGTTCAATTTTCTGGAAGACCTAAATTCCCTAAAAACTCAATAGATTTTTTAGGAAGGTTTTCTAGTTTTGATTCCACACTGACCTGCCTGAGTCTACATGTATGTACCACTGCCAAGAGAACTCCCTTTGCATGCATCCAGGATATTTAAACCAGGCCATTTACTCAGTAAGCACTCAATAAATATTTGTTGAGTGGGTGAAATAATAATTCTTCCATAGATTCAAAGTTCATCCTCCCTGCCCCTCTTACCTTTTAAACAGATACAAACTAGATATCGGAGGATGCTCCAACCATGCACACACAAACTAACCTGTCAGGTGCAGAGCTAACTCCGCCTCCACTGGCTTACCTTCCCGTCCCCTCCCTCAAGCCAGAAGCTGGCCTGTCAGAGACACCCCTTCACTCCTGCCGGGAAGGACTTCCAGATAAGCTCAGGATCCTCTTTCCTACTCCCCTCCCCCATCCTTACCACCGCTCGCCCGGAGGTCCAGGTCCGGGAGCTGACAGTAGGTCCCAGGAAGCCAAGGCTTGAGAGGCTGAGCCAGTACTTAGGCCCAAAGGCCTCCCCAGCTCTTCTAGTCACCGTGTCAAAGGCCGAGGCCGAAAGACATAAGCGTGCAAGGAGGTGGGGAAGAGGGGGCGGCTGCCACTAGGCTCCTCCGCTTCGGGCGATCATCAACCCCTCCGCAAAGCGAACCAAAAATGGCTGCGAGAGCGGCTGCGGAGGCAGCAGCTCCACAGAAGTGGGGGAGCAAAAGACCTTTCTTATCCGCTTCTCCCCGACTCCCACTTCTTCCTCTTTGCGTTCTCCCCCACCACCCCCGCCTCACCCGCCTCCGGCCGCAGAGCGCGCCCGCCCGCCCCTGACTGTATCTGGGCTTGTTGCTCGCCGCTCCCACCAACCACCACCCGCGGCCGCCCCGCGCGCCCGCCAGCGCGTACACTTTCGCTCAGGGGCGCCTTCTCGCCTGGTCCCATGCACGCCCTCGATCCCTGTTAACCGGCTCCAGCGCGGGCCCTCACACGTACCTTTAGCAGCGCGAACCCAAGCCTCCTCCTCCTCCTCCTCCTCCTCCACTTCCTCTTCTTTCCTCCCTGTCCTCGCCCACACTGCAACAAACGCCCTGCTCGAAACACCTACCCGGACACCGACGCTACCCCCTCTTCCGCCGAACCACCCCCCACGCCTTGCGCGTGCGCCACCCACAATTCCCACCGCGGGACTGTTCCATTCCTGTCGGTACAGGGGTGGGGGAGAAACAGGCGAAAGCAGGCAGTGCTTGCCGTTATAACTAGAATTAGTCTGGTGATGGACAGAGACCTACACTCACAGACCTCCTCGGACTCGCAGCCGCGGCGCCGTGGCTCCATTCCCCGCTCCTACTCCCTGCCAAGGTGAGCGAGTCGGGGGCGGACTTGCGCCCCTCCGCTGGCAGGTGGTTGGGGGCTGCGGCGCTTGCGCATAGCGTAGCGTGCTGCGCTCCGACTGGTTCTTTCTTCGCTGATCCCGTGCCGGTGTTGGGGATCCGCGGCTGACAGGGTGTCTGGTTCACCGCGTCTGAAGAACCGGTACCCGACTCACGGTGAGGGAATGGACAGGCTCGGGGTCATTATACCGATAAGGGAAAGGAGCAGGACTCCGAATCTCTAAGAAGTAGGGAGTGAGGCCAGTAGAGTCGGCGCTCCTCCTAGAGGCTTCCTACCGGGCCCTGGGTTGCCGACCTGGGAGCCAAGGAAGAACCAGTATGGTAGTCCATACCAGGTCGCTACTTTTTTTTCTTTTAAATAAGCGTCTTGGATTAAGAATGTGACACTACTTGCTACACGCCATGATGTTTTCTGTGTAGTTTACTCACTCCTCATGGATGGTTCATCCTCAGCCTCATTAGACAGCTGATGTTAGAAGGTAAAGAAACTGTATATTTCTAGATCATTTCTGGACCCTATCTCTCACGTCCTGTGTGACCATCAGCAAATTGCTTTTCTTAGTTCCTTAATAACAAGAAACCAAAACCTGAGCATAAAAAAATAGTTAACTCCAAATCCGACTTTAGGATTGGTGTGTGAAATAAAATGTATATGAAATGGAATTAGTGCTTAGGCACAGTTGATGTTTGTAAGGTTTGTGGGGTAGTTGGTGGTCTGTGTGCTTTCTTTCCAAAATCATTAATAAGACGATGAAAAACTAGGCCTATCAGATTCCTGTGGGTTCTGAATACTTGTGATCTTTAAATTCAGGAGAACTGTAGCCCATTAAAATCCACAGATATTCCTAAAGTTTATCTAATCTAGTTCCATTACTGTCGCCTGCAGTGGTAGGGGAGAAAAAGGGTAAAGCAGAATAAATTGGGGTGAGGAATCTACTTGGGATTGCCTTTTACATTTGTGGATGCCTAGGGATCCAGTGAATAGTTTGAAAATCACTGTACCTGATTGACATCAAGGCCTCCAAAGCTCAAGTGGTTACTCCTGAATTTCTTTAGTATATATCAAAGTATTGATTAGGGTTTTGGATGGTTGGTTGGTTTTGTGTGGGTGTTTTTTTTTAAGATCAAGATGAAATCACTTTTAATTACTTACCATATATTTGTTTTTCCTAACCAAGTCTTATTTCCCAGCTCTTTCATGGAGCCCACTGAAGTTTACGCTAATCTTTCCTTAATTGTTTCATGTATACAACTGTATTAGTTTTACCAACAACATTTTTTGTTTGAGACAAGAGACCTTGTCTTACATTTCTTTTATATGCTTTCATAGCATCTAGTGCAGAGCAAGTCATGGAAGTATTAAAATGAATGTTTGATACGTAAAATATCAGAAGGGAAACAGAATTCACATTTGTGGAATACCATTCCAGGTGTATTACATATGTTCCTGTTTGTCTTCATGATAAACAACACTTTGAGAAAGATAATCTTATCCTCATTTTACAGATGAGAAGCCTGAGGCTCTGGGATAATAACTTGATTTTTTTAAAAAACCTAGCATTTCTCAGTATACCACATTGCCTTCATGGTACAATTTGTCATCATCAGCATAATTGCATCTGCTACAAAGGAGAAACACTTTTAATGGAATTCCACTACATAGGTATGTAAGGAAAGTTACTTACTACTGACCTCTTGAAGTACCTTTTTGTGACTGCACCGATTGTTGAATTATCAGAGAAGTATAGGCAAATAAGATAGTTTTCTGTTCTTTTGTTTATGTCCAGAGCATACTAGAGACCAAAATATATTCAATGTTCAGTAAAATGATCTCATTGAATAAGCGAACCCTGAATTATTTGAACCAGGGGAGATGCGGAAGACAGAATAATGACCCCCCAAAGATGTCACCTTGTAATCCCCAGAACCTGTTAATATGTTATGTTACATGGCAAGAGAGAATTAAAGTTGCAGGTGGACTTCACATTGCCAAAAATCTGATTTGAAAAGAAGGAACACATCCTGGATTATCTGGGTAGGCCCAATGTAATGTGTGAAAGAGTTCTTAAAAGATAAAAGAAGGCAGGAGAGGCCACGGTGGGCTGATACGATGTGAGAAAGACTCCAGTGGCTATTGCTGGCTTTTGAAGGTGAAAGGGGACCATAAACCAAGGAATACAGGCAGCCTATATAAACTGGAAAAGGCAGGAAAATAGATTCTCTCCTAGAGCCTGCAGAAAGCAATATGACCTCACTGACACATCCATTTTAGCCCATTGAGACACATTTTGGACTTCTGAACTACAAAATTATAGTTCAAAATGATAAATTATGCCTCTAAGTTTGTGGGAATTTGTTACAGCAGTAATAGGAAACTAGTAGAGAAGTCAATCATGGCTAACCTCCAAAGTAGTTTTCTGTCTTAATTTAAATGAGGGTATGGTTTAACTGAGACTTTTCTTAAAACAAAGTGATAGACACTCAACAAAGCTGCCTGGTTTTCTACTATTTCCCTCCTACTCTGCTTCTGGTATCCATCGGCAAGTTGTAAATAGTCAGTTGGACTCCATGATAATTCTTTACAACAGTAGTCTCACCTGAGCTGTCCTTAGGTTTCCCCTCTAGAATAGAACTAATTAAACATTATTTCATGGTGTTTCCTTGCTAGGATGTTGTCTACATGTAGATAAACAGGAAAAACTTTTTATTACAAACTTTTGAAAATAAGGTTCCAATGTTAAAATAAATTTTAAAGATACAGCTTACAATATGATCAGAGTTGACTTTACATTTGACAAGTTATGGGTAAATAGGTATAAGAGCCCATAAGTAATTCTTGGTTTGATAAGGAAGAACTTTGAAATTTTTGTTTGGGTATCAAGATTTTAAACTCATGCCTCAGAGTAGCATAGTAGAAATACATACTTGGTAGCTGCCTAAGTTTGGGTAGAGATGTAGTAGTAATAATAAGCTGATATTAATAAGTCATTTAATCTTAATAACAATCATCTAATTTAGATATTACACTTATTCCCATTTTTCAAATAAGAGAATAAACCCAAAAAGTTTATGTAACTTCCTCAGAGTCACAGAGCTATTGTCAGAGAACCAGTAAAGTATGAGATTTACAGTTTCCCCACATACTTGTTACCATCTGCCTTTTTGCTTTAAGCCATCCTAGCAAGTGTGAAGTGATACCATTGTCTTGATTCATATTTCCCAATTGTCTAATGAAAATAAGCATCTTTTCTTGTGCTGTTGGCCATTTCTGTATCTTTAGAGCAACATCTATTCAAATCCATTGTCCATTTTTAATGGGGTTATTTGTCTTTCATTTGTTGAATTGTAAGAGTTCTTTATATAAAGATTCGTAGAGTGTAAGCTCTTGTGGCAGTCACATCTATTCCTGAATTTTGACTGTCATTCAAGAGATGCTTATTTTGTACAGAATTTATATTCTCTCTAACACTCTTTCGAATATAACATGCTCAGTCTATTTAAACAATATGGTTGCATGGAACCTACAATGGGGAATGAGATCTTATTGTTTTCTACAAGTTAATATGATACCCCAATGCACCCCAGAGTACTTTGGGCAGAAAATAATAAAGTGTTTGCAAAGACCCCTTGAGGGACTGGGGAAAAATGTGGAAATATTAAACCTCCTCACCTGGTGAATTCCTGATATTCCTGCAAGCACTAGGGAATCCCAATTTAATAAGTCAAGCCCCTGATCTTGGATCTTGCCCTTAGGAAACTCATTCCTGCAAAATAGAAGCTAAGCCTACTAATAACTATGCCTAAGAGTCACCCTCAGAGAACCTCTTTTATTGCTCAGTTGTGGCCTCTTTCTCTCAGCCAACTCTTCAGATAAACTCAAGACCCTCCCCCCTATGTAGGACATGACTCCCAGGGAGTGTAAGTCTCCCTGGAAGGGAGAGACAGGACTCCTAGGGATGAGCCTGGCCCTGGCATTGTAGGATTGAGAATGCTATCTTGACCAAAAGGAATAAAAGAAATGAAACCAAATAAAGCTTCAAGGGAATGAAGTTATGAGGCATGTAACTAAATGAATGGATCTTCAGGACAGCATTTTGAGTGAAATGAGCCAGAAATAAAAAGACAAACATTATAATGCCTCACTAATATATACTAACTATAACATGCAAACTCTGAGAATTGAATCTTAGAGCACAGGTTATCAGAGGAAGGCTTATTATAAAGGTTCATAGGTTGTAAGCTCTTACGAAAAGTCACATCTATTCCTGAGTTGTAATGGTTATGTCTAAACTCTGAGATGCTGACCTCTTTATGCATAACCTGGTTGGTCCCTGGAATTTCAAGTATCTGTGCGACACCTAAGACTCAGAGCTAGAGTTTGGCAGCTGTGAATGTTAGTATTACCACATATAGCAACTGTTAAAAAATCTGAAAAACACTTCAGACTTCAATTGGAGATATGCATGAAGCGGATTTGGTAAGGACTAAGGCAAGTCAGAATAAAGGATTAAGTATGACATTGATTGTGTTTTAAAACTTCAACGTCTGTGTGAGACCAAAGAAAGAGATGTTTGTTTGGTGCAAAATGTATATTTTCTGTAGCACACAATCTAATTTAACTTGTGTGGTGTGAAGGGTACCACTTCATTCTTTTGCGTGTAGATACCGTTGTCCTAGCACCATTTGCAGAAAAGACTATTCATTCCTTCATTAAATGATCTTGGCACCTATTCAAATCAATTGACCATAAATGTAAGGCTATATAACTTCAGGTGAGTTATTTAATCTATACCTCTTTTATAAAAATGGTGAAAATAATACCTGATAGGGTTGTTTTGAGGTAATGCCTATAAATTGCTTGTTATAGAGCCTATTTCTGAAAAATACTCAGTGATTCTTATTAAGATCATTGTAGCACTGATTCAGTTCAGAACTTGCCCTGCACTAGGTTCAATTCTCTGAGTAGATCAATTTAACCTTAAGAATCTGTGATTCTCATGACCACTGAAGTTTTAGCATATAGTCTTTGGAATACCTTTCTAAATTTGGTAACAGGCGTCTTCTGACTTCTTAGGACACACTTGGCCTGTCTGGGAAAGAATACTTTCCTTGCTAAGAAAGAAGGCTCTTGGCCATGGTATTGAGAGATTGAGAATGTCTTCTTAACCAAAAGGGGGAAAAGAAAGTTAACAAAATAAGGTGTCAGTGGCTAAGAGATTTCAAATAGAGTTGAGAGGCTATCCTGGAGATTACTCTTATGCAAGCTTCAGCTAGATATGCCACATGGCCACAGTATGACAAGCCCAAATCAACAGTAGTCCTGAAAATTCTAAAGAATAACCCTGGTCCTGTCTGGGATTCTATAAAAGTTTTAGTCACCAAGTTTATCTTTCCGTGGCTTGAATCCTCCATAGTGTTCCTGTGCCAGATGGGTCCCAGAACCCGGAGGCAACAATCACTTCAAGATGAGCCAGATGAGTCCCAATTTCCCATAATGTTGACACCCCTTTTCAATATGAACAAGTTAGTGGTCACTGCCTAGACATCCCTGAAGATCGAAAAAGTGATTAAACCAGAGGAAAGGGTAGCAGGAGACAAGATAGGATTTAACAAAGGATTACGAATACTGAATCTTTATGTAAATGTCTTTTTAATTCTTTTTAATTACTAGGGTATTAGAATACCTAGAAGAAAATAACTGAAATGGTGCAACTGTAAACCGTAACATTCTTTGAAATTTGCCCTATAGCTACTCATTAAATTGTAATTTGAAAGTTATCACCTTTCTATACATACGTTGTATTTCACAAGAAGGAAAGAACTGAAACTGGAACTGTAACCCATAACTTTCTTTGAAATTTGCCCTCCACTTGTTGAATCGTACTTTGAGAATTATCAGTTTTCTGTATATTTGTTGTATTTCACAATAAAAAATGTGAAAGATAAAAGAGGGCTCTAACACTAGCTAGAAAGTTTGCTCAGAATAGCGGGAGGGTTTTAAATACAATGGTAAACAAATGTCCTTTCCAAGTACACTCAGAAAAATCTTCAACTGGTATGAAGGTAAAATAAACTAGTTGTCTCTTGGGTTAGTTTATCTACATTTTAAACAAAGAATGATTGGGAAGGAATAGAGGCAGTACTCTTCTGTTTTGGAGTAACAGATGTAGAGATAATAGAGAGTGATAGTAATTCAAACAGTATTAAAGAAGTATTTTAATAATGTCTCCGAGAATTTTTCTCTTTTCTTCCTTTTTCTTCCTAGAAACCTTTAGATAATATTTATTCACCTTTAATTTTTGCCAAGTAATTTTTTTCCATATTTCATTGAGTTTTAATGTTGCCATTGATTTTTTTCTTTATTATAGAAGTTGTGGATTTACAGAACAATCATGCATAAAATGCAGGACTCCCATGTACCACCACAGCACCAACATCCTGCATTGGTGTGAAATTTTTGTTACAAATTGATGTTGCCACATTTTTATGACTTTGCTATTAACTATAGTCCATGGCTTAATGTAGAGTTCATTATCTGTATACTGTGGTTCCATGGGTTTTTTATTTTTCTTTTTATTCTGTTACCATATATACAATCAAACATTTCCCCATTTGATCACATTCAGATTTTTATATTTCAGTGCTGTTAGTTGCATTCACAGTGTTGTGCTGCCATCACCACCATCCATTACCGAAACATTTCCATCATTCCAAATAGGAACGCTGTATATTTTTTAAATAAATTTTTATTGTGAAATTTGACATATATACATAACAGTGATAAGTTTCAAAGTATGATTTAACAAGAAGTTAGAGAGCAAATTTCAAAGAATGTTATGGGTTACACTTCCTCAATTTCAGTCATTTCCTTTTGTGAAATATAATATATATACACAGAAAGGTGATAACTTTCAAAGTACAATTTAGCAAGTAGTTACATAGATAATTTCAAAGAGTGTTATGGGTTATAGTTCCACCATTTCAGTTATTTCCTTCTGACTATTCTAATACCCCATCATCTAAAAAATATATGTAAAAATTTGTAATCCTTTGTTAAATCCCATCTTGTCTATTGCTATCCCTCCTGTCTTGTCTCCTGCTACCCTTTCCTCTCGTTTAATCAGTTTCTTGATCTTTGGTGGTGTCTAGGCAGTGACCACCCTAACTTGCTCATATTGAAAGGGGGTGTTGACATTATGGGGAAGGGGGCTGCATCTGGTTGTT
>PVKY010011377.1:0-12072 GCA_004027775.1 Bradypus variegatus
CCTTCTGGATTCACATCAGCCTTTCCTCACCAGGCAAACACCCCTGGCACCATCAGGGGTGGGTGGGGAAGGACAAAGGCCACTAGAATCCCACACCCCTTCTTCCCTACACCTCAGGACCTGCCCTCCTCCACCCCAAAGCTTCTGGGGCAGATCTGCACCTGGCATGGCCCTGCTTTCTCTGTATGACTTCTATTAACACTGTCACTGTTCTACACTGGGCTCGTTAGTAAAAGGAGCTCTTCGGATAAGCAATTTTGATCGAATGAGCAGAGAGACAGGTGGCTACAAACAACTTGCTTAATTCCCTTCTTGATTGACACTGTCTGGCCTTCTTCAACTGCTGCTTGTGATTATGCCTAAAACTGACAACTTACTGATTTGACATCAAACACTGGCCCTGAAGTCAGGGTTTGTTTTTATGGGGCTTCTTTGGAAAGAAACAAAGGTCTGATCTCTCTCCAGGACTGGATGCTCCCACTTGTACACCCCACCCCCTAAGGAGCAACTTGGAGCAGCAGCTTTGCCTCCTGATCAAGGAATCCAAGAAGGAAGCAAGACCCAACTGAGGGCTGTCCTCAGACGATTCGCATCTGCCTAGAGAGGTGGACTTTAGTCACAGGAATCGCTGAATCCATTAAGGTAGGAGGGGAGGTAGGGGAGGAACAGGGGAGACCTGAACCTCTGGGGAGTCACGAACAGTCAAAGGTTCTGCAAACCTGTCCAAAGCAGAAACACAAAGAACTGGAAAGCCCCTTAAAAACAATCACGCAGCCCTTTCATTTTACAGACAGGCAAGTTGCCTTCTGTTTCTAGTCTCAGTTTCCCCAGTATTAACACCACAAACCAGTGGATGGCGTAGAGCAGCCCATAACAGGGATGTCAGATGTCCTGCTTGTTGAGTAATTCTTCCTTCCAACCCACCAAGCTGCCTCCAGATATGGAAAAATCACTCCTTTTTTATCTCCCAGCTCAGAGAATGTCTTTAAAACATATTCAAATTATATGCAGTCTAAAAGCTTGGGAAAAAGAATTCTTATTTTTGCAAGAGATGTGAATAGACAGTTCAAAGAAGAGCACGTTCAGATGGCCAATAAACACACGGAAAGATGCCCAAACTTAGGAGTTGTCAGGGAAACGCAAATCACAGCAACAATGAGCTACCACTTACCACTCTTTTTAATTTTACTAATCTGATAGGTGAGAAATCCTACTGCTGGTGGGTCAGGCAGGGTGTGGTTCAATATCACTGGTAGAAATCTAAATTAATTCAATCTTTGTAGAAAGCAATCTGACAATATATTCAGTTTAAGGTACACATTCTCTTTCACTCAGATCTCACTCCTGACCATCTTTCCTTTGGGAGACACTATTGGGTTGGTCTCCTCCTCAGCCTCCACCTCCTCCTTCCTCTTTCTAACAGAATCCTAGTTTTCTTCGAGTATCCACACCTGCCCCTCTGCAGCTCATTCCCCTCCACCAAATCGGCTCCCTTCTGGGTTTCTTGCTGGGTAGGAAGCTAGATCTTCAGATTTACCTACTGAGCATTACCACACTGTCTGAATTTGCAATCCTGGCACGGGGTACGAAAGGGCCTACTTCCCCACTTCCTCTTCAGCACTTGATTTGGTCACTTTTGACATTTTAGCTAATGTATTTGACTTGAGAAATGGTTGCTTTTTGAGGTTTTAATGTGCATTTCCCTGATTACTAGTTGAGCATCTTTTCATACATTTATGGACTATTCAGGTTTCCTCTTCTACAAAGAGCTTCTTCCTACACTTTGATTACCTCTCTATTGGCTTGTTAGTGGTTTTCTTATTGAATCCCAGGAGTTCTCTGACAGTCAAATTAGTTCTTGGTTATACATTCCAAATGTCTTCTCCCAGAAAGGGAACTGTTTTTTCACCTCTTCAAAATAGTTTCTACTGTCATTGATAAGATTGAATTTTTATGTCCTAAAAGTTATTAATCTTTTATTTGTATCATTTGTGCTTTTTTGTCCTAAGTAATCCTTCCCTCCCCATAAATATCTTTATGAGGACATAAAGATACTTGCCTGCTTTTCTCCTAAACATTTAAAAACTTTTGCTTTTCACATTTAGGAGGTCTTAAATCCATCTGGATTTTATTTTTGTGTGAGATGTGAGAAAGCAATCTAAGTTTATATTTTCCTGTATGAAAAATCAAACATCCCAGCACAGTGTATTCGCTTGACCCCTATTTCCAACTGATTTATAATGTCACCTCTGAAATACAACTCTGATATATACCTAGACCAAAGGGACAACCTAAAGAACCAAAAGATAATACATCCATCTCTGTGCAAGTGCCGTATTACATTAATAACTATCTTTATGAAAAAACTTACAAAGCACCTTCTCTATTCTTTGTCTTGAATTTTCTTTCCTCTTTCCTTTACTCTTCCATATGATTTTACTCTTCCTTTACTCTTTCATGTGAATTTTGGGATCATCTTGTTAAATTCTGTGGAAAACTTTATCAATGCTTTTATTAAATTGTACTGCATTAATATGTTGATTTGGGGAAACTTGTCATCTTTACAGTATTAGTTTATCTCTCTATTCAATAAAGTTTTAAATTTATCTGCATACACATCTCACTTTTAAAATTAGATTTATTTCTGGGTTTCTTAGTTTTTGTAGCTAATGTAAATGAGATCTTTTTAATTTCCTTTTTACTTAGAAGTAGCAAGTGCTTAGGAATGCTATCGAATCAGTTTACTGATCCAGTAAAACTTTCTAAATCATGTAGATTACCTCAGATTTCCTAAGATGACTACCATATTAGTTTCAAAACACTGATAAATTTCTTCCTTTTTCAATCCTTGTACTTCTTTTCCCTGCTGTATTGCATTGGCTAAGGCTGCCAGTACCCAAGGTTAAGGAAAAGTGGTGGAATTGGGCATCTATGCTTTGCTTCTGTGTGAAACATTCTACTGTTAAACAGGATGTTTACTTGAGTTTTTGGTGTATGCCTTTATCATTCTCAAGTCACATTGGTCAATCTCTCTCTCTCTCTCTCTCTATATATATATATATTTTTTTTTTTTTAAATCAGGAATGAGTGTAAAATTTTCATCAAAAGCTTTTTATGCACTTATTGAGATGACTTTACACTTTTCTCTTTAATCTGTAACTGTGGTCAATTCCACTAGAGTTTCTAATGTTAAGCCACCTTTGTATTTCCTCATCTTGATGTACTCTTTACTAATAGTTTGCTGGATTTATTTTACTTACCTATTATTTAGGATTTTTGTATCACTGTTTATTAAGTATTTATTAGGGCCCTACTTTATAAGCCAGTTTGAGTTGGGTGTTCTCTTACTTGAAGCAGAAAGGATTTTAGCTGGCACAATCCTGTGAAAATAAAAGTACCTGGGCTTAAGACTAGATGTACATGTGTGTCTACCACAACAGGGTTTGCTTTGGGGATGAAATTGGATAAGACAGAAACGAAGGAGCTGCCCTCAATGAAAACATGCTGAATACATCATGTTAGATCCATACCATGAACCCTGTAGCCATGGAAAAGGGTGAGTTGCAGCTGGTATGTAGGGATTGGACAAATTTACTAAGTGACAAAAGTAAAATGCTGAAAAGCATATATAAGATTTCATTTATATAAAACAACAACCAGAACATCTTTTAATTATGTATACATATGTGAATATATGTCCATGGAGAAAAGTATAGAAGGAAACACACCAGACTATCAATATTAGTTGTCTGGATGGGAGTAGCAGCGATGAAAAAAGGGGGTTTTAAAAAAATACATCCACAATAAAGCATAACCAAATGTATGGTGTGATCCCCTTTATGTAATTTTTTTATTTTTTTCTGAGTAAGTTAGAAATTTTTACAATAAATTATTATTTACATAATCAGAAAAAGCAAAACTTACAGAGATTTTGTACAAAAGACATCTGGAATAATGCATTCACTTGACTTTGTCTTAAAATTTCACTTTATGTTGGAACCTACCTAACCGAACTCGGAAACCAAACTCAGCCCAGCTAAGATAACTTAGTTTCCCAGATGGTCCCGCTCACCTCTCACAGGTGAGGGAAGATGAGATGGCTGAGATGTAAAGGGCTTAGGCCGGCAGTTCCACAATGACTCCGACGCAGCCCAGACCCCTTATTTTAGCAGCTAATTCTATAAATAAGAAAACTGAGGTTCCGTCCACTTCTCAGAGATGCCGCAAACCACAGGGAAAATCCGCGAGGCTGGTTTCTCACTAACCCCCGAGTGCCAGGCAGGAAACAGAAAACAGGTGCCCTCAAAGGACTGCCTTGCTCCTGGCATCCTCTCCTCTCCTTTAGAGCAAAGAACAGAGGAGATGGAAGAAGAAAAACTTAAAGAACATTATTTTTTCATCTGCACCAGAGGGAAGCCCCCATCCCAAGGAAAAGACTTCAGAGGTACAGGCGGCCAGGCGACAGACGACAGGGCCGCTGCTGGGAATCAGACGAGGCTGCTACAGGGTGTCTGTGGATTCCAACCACCACCGACCGTCTCTCTCTAAGGATTCTGTGTAAGGAGAACTACTTATTCAGCAAACATCTGCTGGCACCTGTTCTGAGCCAGGATCTTGATTAAACACTTGCGATCCGGTGGTCCCTGCCTTCCAGGGCTGTACAGTCTAGCCAGAGACTCCAACATTTAAACCCATGCTTCAAGTCCTATAGCAGAAAAGTGCGTAACGTATTACAGAAAGATATGAAAGGGGGGGAGCTTATTTTGGAATGGAATAAAATAGTATGAGTTTCACAGAACAGCATGGGTTAAGTCTTCTGACAAGAACACTGGCACAAAAGCCTAATAGAGCAGAAGGTGTCAGGAAAAGAGGGAGAAGGAAAAAACTGGGCTGTCAAAGAAGCATCAGAAAATGTCAGGAAGGGGAAGACTCCCCCCAAAAAAGGTTACCACCCATTGTTGGGCGCCACTGCCAATGCTCCGTGTCAGGCCCTGAGGTCACCTGGTTGCTATCCCCGCTACCCCACAGAGAAGACAGGAACTGGCTGAGAGCCAAGAGCCCAGCCTCTTCACCTCCAGCTCTACGGCCCCAGAAAGGACCCAGGGACCTGAGAAAGTGGCATCCTCCTGGGTGTGCGTGGGGCCTCGGGCTGGAGTGAGAGGGCTGGTCCACGGGAAGCAGGAAGGACTGCCTACCTCCTGAGGCATGCCGGTGCTCCGATTTGCCCATTTAAATGGAGGCTTTGAAAACTGCTTCAGCATTTCCATGGAGGCGAGGGTCCCTGCTGCACTGAGGTAGTTTTGCAGAGATGAGGTGGCGGTGGCAGCACTCAGCATCTCCTCCCGAGTCCAGGATGCCGCCGCAGCTATCCTCACACTGACTGAGCACTCTCGTGGCACCAGGTGCTCGTCTACGCATTTCACACCCACCTACTCATCAACCTCACACCCAGCAGAACCAGGACCATGTGGCTCTGGCCCAAACCTTGCACATCCCCACAGCAAACCAGAGCCCTGGGATTAACTGGCCTCACCCAGCTCGGACAGCATTATCTCATCAGCAATTATCTATCGCTAATCCAGCCTGCCCCTTGAGGTGAGGAGACCCTTACCTCATCTCACCTCAAATGGCTTATCCAAGAATTCCTTCCAACCGCAAACAGCAAGGAGTTCTGGGAAAGACCATTTTCTCCATGTTGTTAAATTTCCCAAAGGTGGAATGCACTGGGGACACCCCCACCCTGACTCCCCTTAACCTGGCTGAGTCCTCAAGGGGAAACAGCGGTCTCTGGTCCCATCGCTGGCCAGGTGTCAGCCCCGCATGTGTGTCCGTGGCCCCCATCAGATGCATCCTGGGCTGGCAGCAGGAATCCTTGGTCCAATTTCAGGCCTGTCCTCCATAGGCTGTCCCCACAGGCAGAACACCCTGGGGTCGAGTGTCAGCTCCATAAGCTGGGCAGGTGGGACAAGATGGATGGGAAGTTTCTCTCATGACCCAAATTATCCATCTTAACGAAGGCCTTCTCTCCCCATGATTTTGCAACTGAGCCAGATGACTGTTCAACATAAACATTTTCCTCAGAACTGCTCCTGAGAAAGCCCAAGTTGAAGGGGGTGTACAGTGTGGAATGGCCTGTAACTCAGAGGACAGTCCTGAGCAAAACAACAGAGCAAAATATACCCAAAGCCTGAAAGGAGCAATGACCGTTCTGCCGACTTGCAACGTAAGCTACAGCCAGAGGACAATTACCAACCCTAACCTTAGTTTTATAAGGAAAAACAAAAACAAACCAAAGCCAACGGTTCCCTGTTCTCTCAAAGGATGCTGACAGCTTTTACTTTTAATTATCCAAGAAAAAAACATACAGAACCAAGGCTCTGGGTGCAGACAACACCGGATCCAATTCTGGCTCCACCCTTACTCGCTGTGATACCTTGAGCAACTCATTTAAGGGCTTGGAGTTTCAATGTCCTCAATTAGAAAATTGGAACAGCAGCCTCTCCATCGCAGGGTGCCCATGAGCCCTAAATGAGATTGTATATAAAAAGTTCCTCCTACCTATCTGTTTTTGAATACTTACAAACAAACAACCTAAAGCAAAATATACGGGAAAATGGGAGCGGGGTCTTCAATTGTGACAGGAAACACAGGTATATCCATATGTAAAAACGTCCACTAAAGACCTGTGCATTTTATTATACATACAACATATGTCAATTTTTAAAAAGTTAACATGAGTAGAAATGCAGGGTCAGAGACACGCATAAAAGTTTATTTACAGTGCTGTTTACCAAACCCCATTCATCCCAGTGAAAAATGGAGACAACTTAAACATCCAGGTGAATGACAAAATAAACTAAGGTACTCCCACATGGCAGAATATTTTCAGTTATTAAAATTGTGTTTCCAGAGGATGTTTAATGTTATGAGAACATGCTCAAAATAAAATGAAAAGTGCTGAGAAGACAGGATATGAAGCTGTGTGTAGAGCAGAATTCCAATTTAATAGCCCGTATCTGTACAGACCGAGACAAGAGGAATGAGACGAGGGTGTTGGCAGTTGTCATCTTGGAAGGGGGTGGGGACAAGCCTGTGGGTAGTGTTTATTTTTCCTTTATACTTTTCTGTATTTTCCCAATTGTCTAAAATGAACATAGATTAGTTCTAGGATCAGAGAAGAAAAACATAGTAAAAAGTACATGCCTGCTACATAACACAACAGTTACGGAAATGAACCCATCACCAGGGCACTGCACTCCCAAAATGGCGTGGGCACTGCTGTAGAACAGAAAACCCTCTCCCAACTCGTCACCAGAGAAAAAGAGCCTTTGAACCCAACCACAAGACTGACAAGCTGGAAATCACGTTTTCAGAATAGCAAAATCACTCACTAAAAGCCCAAGGAGTCACATCAGAAATCTGATTAAGAAAAACAGGGAAAGAGGGAAAAAGCCCTCAGAATAACCTTAGAATTTCAATTCCCTAAGACACAAGAGAAGTTTCTTAAAGACAGACCTTGTTTCTAAACAATTCTTTATACGTGACACACAGTTACAGAATCATTCAGGACTGCCTAATTACTGTTGTTGTTTTTATTCCCACTAACATTATTTCGTAAAACAGTAAACTGTCTGAAATGTGAAGGTGGCTTAGATTTCTGAATTTAAACAATGATCAATTGCAGTTTATTTCCAAAGAAAAAGAATATTAAATCCCTTCAGCTATGAATACTTTAACTGCTTGGGATTTTACACTCACACCCGTCCTTTTAAAAAAAGGTCTGAAACAGAATGTCATCTCTGATTTTTGGTCTTTATTTCAAAATGTCTTAACGTTTCTAAAGGGGTAATAGCAAAGAAGCCCAAAAAGCGAATTCCTTCTTATCCCAGCGACTTCACTGAGAGGCACGGGGAGGAGAGGGACTCTGTAATCGCTGAGGCAGAGTGATCAGGTTGGGGGGTGGACTGAGTTAGGACCACAGCCCCTGCCTGAGAAGGGGTGCCCCGGGATCTCACAGCCTCTAAACCCAACAGAAGGCTCACTGTGCAGCCTGCGGCCACTCTGGACCCATTAGCTGCCTTCCATATGTGCCACTGTCACTGGGCTGGCACCACTCCTGCCCGGGTGCCTGGTCAGACCGAGGCCGGGCCACCCCAGGCTCAGCGCATGGACGTCACATGCCCCAGGTTAAAGGGCAGGGATCACAAGAAAAGGGTAGGGTAAGTGAGAACAAACAGCAAAAGGCAAGAGAGGCGCCTTGAAAACCCCAGGACAGGGCAGGAAAGGGGCACCAGTCCAAAGGGCCAGCTCTAGTGAGCTGATTTCCACCCTTCCTGCAGAGGGGGACTGCGGCAGGTTAACAGAGACTGGGTTTCAGCCAAAGGCTTTTGATCTTAACAACCTGGACTGTGGTCGTTTCATTTATATTCACAAGAAGCTTTAATTTTATATTCATAAGTAGCTTTTCAGGATGGGACTCTCCCTGGCTGCTTTCATGAAAACTGCAAATGCTTTCATTTATTCATCTTATGAAAACCAGGAATGCTTGCTTGCTTCCACCCATCCATCCACCCATCCAGCCTTACTTAGTGTACTACTCATTTTGCTGGGTGCTAAAAGCACAAACTGGATTTGCCAGGATTCCTGGCCTTAAGATCAGAGTCAAATGAAGACAACAATGGTGTATAATGGAAATTACCCGCAACGCCAGGCTTCCTAGGAAGAATTACAGGGCTTGATGACATCGCAGAAGGAGAAGAGATAATATTGACAGAGATCTGGGGATCATGGCCAGGAGGTTTCATGTGTCAGTGGCCTTTCCTCCTGGTGTCCTCTCCCCTCCTCCTGATCCCTGGCAAACCCCACCTTCTTTAAGACTCTCAAGAGTGAGTAGTCTGGCATGGCTGAAGGGTCATCTAAGGAAGGGAGGAAGGAGTTAGGGGGCTGGAAGGCTTTACCTGGCATTCTGATGTGGGATAAGTACTGCCAATGGGATCCTACTGGAAACAGAATATTTTTCAGCATCCCCAGGACCCATGGGAAGGAACCTTCCTAACCTGGGATGGAGACAGAAAACTCCTTTAGAAGGAAGCTGAGAAGTGAACCCACTAATTCATCAAGTCTGCCTGTCTCACTTCAGGGTTCCCAGGGCCCTTTCCCACACATTCTTTCAGTTCCTGCCAACAACTCTGGGAAACAGATGTTATTATCCCCTTTTTAGAGATGTGGAAACTGAAGCTAAGAGAAGTACCCAAACCAGGCTGCTAGGTGCAGCCACTAAAGTGGTTATCAAAAGGCAGAATCCTAAGCCCGACCTCAGAACTACTGAATGAGAACCTCAGATTTGGGGAGAGTTGGCCTAGGATCCGAATTTATAAAAATGGCCCCAGGGGATCTTGATGTGCCTCAGTTAACAACCACTAGGTCTCTGGGTGAACACAGTGTTGGGAGTCCTGCCTGATGCTCCCTGGTTGCTTCCCTCCCCATTCATCCATTTATCTCCAAGTAACCTGTCCCCAGACTCCTCCCCTCTGGTAACTGTCTCCTAGGCCAGATTTAGCCACCACCCTGGGAGCACCCTGGGCCATCCATCCTAGTTCTTTCTTCCCATTGTAATGCAAATTTGTAAGGTCTCTCATCCATATTACATTGACATCAATATAACATTTAAAATGATGACCAAGAGGAACTGATGGATTTCAGAATGGTCTTGAGCACAAAGGATCAAGTGGAAAAGGGCAAGGAAGCCAACCAATTCACATGCAGAACTGCCTCAGTGCACAGAGCAACTTCAACTCCTTCCATGGAAAGTGGACAAGCGCAATGACCAAGGCATTTGAATAAATTATGCAGGGCCATCGCAATCCTGTGTATTTGCATTTATACATTAGGTTATTGGTAATTTTGCGCTTCTAATCTGATGGCTAGCTAACAGTTTCACCTTTCTACGTTCCTGTTTCTCCTTCTCACTTCCAGGTTTTTAGAAACCTGGCATAAAAAAAAAAAAAGCAAAAGATCTGAAACTCAGTGACTTAGTTCTCCCTCACAGGGACATTTACTCTAATAAGATAGAGGATGGAGTCACAAATAAATTGGAACTATAAAGCCTAAAAAGACACGGAGTTGACCCAAGCTTTTCTTAAAGACGCCAATCCCTTTCCCTCTAGCTGTTGGCAGAAACACACACAGCACTGTACAACGATGTGCACACTTTGGCAGAAAGAAGAAGAAAATGAAAAAAACTTCACATTTGAGAAACCCAACTTGACGTGCTAATGAGTATGAGAATAAAGGAATCATAAGCAAGGTTTTAAAGGAAAAAAAAAAGCTCAGAATATAGTCAACAAATTCTTCTATAATGCGAGGCCATTTAGATTTTACAGAGGCCCAAATGGAAAAACAGAATGTGTTTTATAGTACTCTTTTCTGGGCATGGCAAACCAAGAAAAAGAAAAATGGCCCTTCTAGTTACTTATACTCAACAAAGACTCTGGAACCTTCCATTTGAGTTGAGGAAAAAAAATGGCTTCTGAAAGTCTGGTTTACTTTTGCATTAGAAATCCAAAGTAATATGAGATCCTAGTCATCACCTATTCAAGGGTTCTCCCTTTTCCATGGTAAGTAAGGGCCTGGAAAGACAAGATACTTTATTTTTAATATCAGTCGTTTTCGCCTGACCTTTTGTTCCTCGGTTTTGTAAATACCATTAACAGCATATAATTTAAAGCTGCATCTGAAGCACTCTTTCCGTCCCCGATGCATCAGAGCCCTGTGTGTGAACAAGCAAAGCATCATCTGTCAAGTTAAGAGTCCTACGCAATACAAGGAAACTGGCAGTCCCCATAAATGAAACGCTGAGCCAGGAAGTCGGAAGTGTGCCCATCTGTCAGAACCAGCAGCCTCTAGGCTAGTCAGAGGCCTCAGGGGCAGGAGAAGCCATTTCAGCTCCTCTCCGAGCTAATATGTACCCCCTCTGGCACCTAACAGGCCCCTGGGTGGGCAACACCCTTAGCATCAAAACCAATTAAAAAATCCTTTGTGTATTCTTTCTAAACAGGAAGCATGCAGAAAACATACACCTACCTACTTACGGGCCAGAAGGGGAACATGAAGTGTGCGTGTAGCCATTTTGTGCTTTCACCCTTTCATGTGGAAGGTGAGCCTGATTCTTGGGCCAGGATGTCTGCTCATGGAGTGCCAGGGTTCTCTGCACTGGACTTGAATGGCCTGGAGATGCCCTAGATTCGTGGGTCCACCAGGTTCAGCCCTCCCTCCCCGCCTGCAGCCTGTGTGAGCTCTGGAAGGACTTCCCAAGAACCCCTGCCTCTCACTGCCCTGCTCGCACCAGCCTCCTTGCAAGGGCTGGGCCAAGCAGGTGCCAGGCAAGTGCCAGGCCTCCCGTCCAGACAGCACCCATCCCGTAAGAAGAGATGGGCCCAGGCCTAGAGCACAAGGAACCCCACTGCAGGCCTCGGCAGGGCAGCGGGGTACAGAGGGAAGAGAAACACAGCGGTGCTTCCGGGTCTCACTCCCTCTTGTGCTTTCATCTTGTCTGACTTTTAGAGGCAGGGAGAAATCAAAATGGTGTTTTCCTCCATTCAAAGGTAGAACAGAGAAGACTGGCCCTCCCCCGGAGCCACCCCACCACGTAACAACTATGCAACAGCTAATATGGACTGAGTGCTTACTGGCAATCTCCTTTAATCCTTAACACAACTCTGTAAGGTGGGTGGGGCTGAAAGAGGGTCAGTGAGCAACCAGGGTTGGACAGGACAGAGTAGAAATGGGATCCCCCAAAGCCCCTTCTGATACCCTGAACCACAAAAGCAAAATCCTAAGCTGCCAGAAAGTTCACACAGCTGGTCGGAATGCGGGAGCAAGCTTTGTCTGTGCTCCTGACCATCCCTTCACAGGTTAACACCTGTAATTCACAAAACGAATTATTAACACCTGACTGTGTCTCCTGGAATTCCTGGGTACCATGCTACTTTGGGAGACTTCAGGATTCAGGAGAATTAAAAAACAGGGTCACAGGGACTCAGGAGGCACTGAAGCTGTTGCAAAGGCCCGGGT
>PVKY010011378.1:0-12039 GCA_004027775.1 Bradypus variegatus
ATGGTGAGGAGGTCGTGATGATGGTGAGGAGGTGGTGATGATGGTGAGGAGGTGGTGATGATGGTGAGGAGGTCGTGATGATGGTGAGGAGGTGGTGGTGATGGTGAGGAGGTGGTGATGATGGTGGAGGATGTGGTGATGGTGTTTATGGTGAAGGCCCTAGTTGTATGGGTGGTGATGGTGGAGGAGCTGTTAGTAGACGTGGTGGTGATGGTGATGGAGGAGGTAGTTGAGGAGTTGGTGATGATGATGGTGAGGAGGTCCTCATGGTGAAGAGGTGGTGATGATGTGAGGAGGTGGTGGTGGCAGCAGAGGTGAGGGAAGTGGTGCTGCTAGGCTGGAACCAGCCCCAACCCTCAAGACACTCTAGGTCCTGAGGCTGTGGTGCTTTTGCTAGCTGCCCTAAATCCTTAAGTTTTGCTCTAATGAAGTGTTGTTTTTTCCTTTCAGAAGACTTCCTATCCCTTCTTCAAATTTGTCCATTCTTCCACAGCAACAAATTATTCTAAAATTCATATGGAAAAGCAAAGGAACTAGAAGAGGCACCATCTGTCGTGCCAAATAAGCTTTTTTAGAAACTAGCACTCTTCTTCCAAAACATGGTTTGAAAATCCAACTGAAATGCTGAAACGGTTCTTTAAGTATTAAAATAAAGAGGAACAACAACAAAATCCAGAAAACTGTAGGGTTACTCAGTTTTCTCATCATCACAAGCAGAGTGGTTGCCAACTTGTCAGTGGCAGTTTCTTTTACTCAATAAAATGAAATAAAATAAAACATAATAAGGTAACATGAAGTAAAATAAGTTTTCATCACTGAATGCTCTGCTACAAAGGCTTTTCAATTTTTATGATGAGCTTTACTATCTTTATGATAAATTGAGATTAATGAAGAAAAGGAAGTAGTCTGTAATCTTGAAGAGAGTGCCGGAAGGGAGCGGCCCCGAGCCCCCGGCCCCGAGCAGCCCCCACGGAGCACCTGGTAGACCCCTGGCTGTGCCCTGCGGTGGCTGCTCGTGCTCGGGTGAACTGCCGAAATCTCATATAAACACACACAGAGAGGGGGAAAGGCTGCGCGCGGACTGTTCCCTGGGTATCCGGAAGTGGTGCGTCCACGTACGGCCCGACCCAGCCCGGTTGTGTTTCCATCTCTCCTGAGATCATAGCCGCACGGTGAGCCCAGCAAGGAGCAGGGGCAGCCCAGAGCCCAGGCAGAATGGGCACCTGTGAGCTCTTCCCTTCCACGTTTGGCTTATTTCCAACATTATGCCCAGCTCCAGAATCTGGCTCAAGCTCTGCTGCATGGGGCACAGGGGTCCAGCCCGGCCAAAACCCACAGCCCATGGGAGGCAAGTCCTCCGGCTTCTGGAGGCCGCTGAGGCACGGATGAGGGAGGTGCCTGGGTGGCTCTGGAGGGTCTCACCAGCCCCTCAAGGTGCGAGGTTGCTGGTGGAGCTGGCCCCACCCCGGTGACTCAGCAGGAGGAAATGCCTCTGGGTGTGGCACACGCCTGTGAGGTGCCCACACACCCTCCCCAGCCCCAGGCCCATGCACGGGCCCTTCCCTCGGCGCACAGCCCTGGAGGCAGCCAGGGATCAAGTAAGCACAGCAGCAAAACACGCCTCTGGCTCATGTCCAGCTGCAGAGTTGCAGAAAAAGTTCAGGCAAATCACTGAACATGGTTCCAGGGACATAAGGGACAGTGAATGAATATTGTTTATTTTAATTATTATTAAATTCATCTCCCTTATAGAAATTATGATTTTACTGTAATAAACAGTTGGAGTGTTTGCCCGCTCGCATGGACATGCCCTTCGCACTGCTGAGCCCCCATCTCTCCAGCAAGAGCAGACGCCACGCCCACCTCCGGCAGCCCTGACGCCCTCCCAAGCGGAGACACACACTGTGGTGAGCAGAGCCCCTGTGGCAGCTTCTGGGCCTCCCTGGGCTAGAACTCCCTGAAGAACTGAGATGTTTCTAAGAAGCGAAAATATCTGCTGAAGACTGTGGAGATGGAGAAACAACAGGAGTGGAAACCACCAATCCTGACGACAATGTGTATGAGTTATCTATTGCTGAATAACAAATTAACCAGAACCTGTCAGCTTAAGACAACCAACGCTATTTCTCACAGGTTCTGAGAATCAGGATTCTGAAAGTGGCCTAGCAGGGAGGTCTGGGCCAATTTCTCGTTACATGTCGGTCATGACGTCAGCCAGGCTGCAGCCATGGGGGGCTTGGCTGGGGCCAGGGACCTACCTCTTTGTGACTGAGCACGGGAAGCCTCCCATCGGCATCTGTGGCTGCTTCGTGTCCTCACAACGTGGCAGCTGCTCCCCCGGAGTTAGATCACAGGCAGCAGGAGGAAACGGCGATGTCTCTGATGGCCGGTCTCAGTGCTGAGCCACCGTCTCGGACACCCATACAGCATGGTCACTGAAGCGACCACCACGCCCAGCCCACACTCAAGGGGATGGGAATTAAAGGATGGGGCATCAAAGAATCTGCTTTATAGCCACCACACTGGTGTGAGAGTTTGGGGCAAAATAGTGTTGTCCAAAGGTAGTGCCAAAGTTCAACTTTCAAAAAGTTCAAAACATGACTTTCATACAAACACATAGTGAGTGCATCTCAAAGATGTGTTGTTATTTTTAAATGAGAGAACCAGCAAAATAAAAAAGCTGATTCACAGGATAATTCAGGGTACAGAAATCTATATGGTCTGTCAGGAAAGAAATGCTGAAACGGATTAACTAAGTCAGACAAAAAAAACCTACTCAATGGATTTCTAGGCAATAAAATTGCACCCCTTGGGGCTATCTTTTCTATAAATCATAAATAATTTGTAGTTTATGGATATTCCCTTAGTTCACATCTAACGTCACAGAGTCTGGGCCCTAATCAATAGTAATTAGGAAGTCAAACAAAGGTACTTTCCCTGGAGAATTAAATAAGTGTTGTGGGGCCTGTTTGACAATGTTCCTATATGACATTGAAAGCACATAAAGCCATCATTTTGTCTTATTTTCAAGTTTGGGAGTTTCTCTTTACAGCAGCTTGTTTTCCATTTCTCACTTTCACCTTCTTAGTGCATTCATGTGTCCATCTGTCCGTTCTCCCTGTCCACTCCCTCATGCCCTCAGCAAGCTCACCCCATCTCTGCTACATAGCATGTGGAGAGTTGTGGGGCTCCAAAGCAGAGTAACTGTGGGTGACTGCTGAGATCAGGGGGCCAGGGAAGGCTGCCTGGGGGAGGTGGTATTTTAGATTTATGAGGTGAAACAATATTCACTCCAGCAGTTTCTATAAATGAAAGCCTCTTTGCTTAAAACCAAAGAAAAGGAGAGATGTCTTTCTCTAGGAGAGATGTGGGAAAATAGGGTAGTGGGGAGCTCCAGGACTCAGTCCTCCTCCAAAAACAGCTCATGGACAGGAACTGTCTGAAACAACTGTTTTGGGGTTCTGGAGACCAGAAGAACACTGTATCACTGCCAGGGAAGAGCAGGAGGCAGAGGCCGAGAAACTGCAGTAAAGACCTACGAGTAACTCGCTCACCCACACCCATCCCCACCTCTCAAGGTAAGCTGTCTTGAGTCTGGCCCCTGGCTGACAGCTGCAGTGGAAAGGGACCTGGAAGCCTCCTCCCCATGGACAGGAAGGGAGGGGCATGACCAAGCACTGATCTCGGCTTTTGGTTGGCAAAATTGGAACACTGGTTCCCTGCTCTTAACTGAGATAAATGAAAATAGGAACACAACATATCAAAACTTATGGGATGCAGTGAAAGCAGTGCTAAGAGGGAAATTTATAGCCCTAAACACCCACATTAAAAAAGAAGAAAGAAATAAAATCAAAGACCTAATTGTACACCTGGAAGAACTGGAAACTAACAAACAAACAAACAAACAAAAAACACAGCAAACTACTCCCAAAGCAAGAGGGAGGAAAGAAATAACAAAGACTAGAGGAGAAATAAATGAAAGTGAGAATAAAAATAATAGAGAGAATTAACAAAACCAAAAGTTGGTTCTTTGAGGAGATCAGTAAAACTGAAAAACCCTTAGCTAGATTGACAAATAAAAAAGAGAGAAGATGCAAAAAAATAAAATCATAAATGAGAGGGAGACAATACTACTGACCTCATAGAAACAAAAAGAAAGATAAGAAGATACTATAAACAACTGTATGCTAACAAATTAAACAAATTGGATTAAATGGACAAATTCCTAGAAACACAGGAACAACCTATACTGACTCTAGATGAAATAGAAGACCTTATCAAATCAATTGCAAGTACAGAGATTGAATCAGTGATTAAAAACCTCCCAATAAAGAAAAGCCCAGGACTAGATGGCTTCCAGGTGAACTCTACCAATCATTCCAAGAAGAATTAATACCAATTCTGCTCAAACTATTCCAAAAAATTGAAGAGGAGGGAACACTACTTAATTAATTAAATGAAGCCAACATCATCCTAATATGAAAGGCAGATAAAGATACTACAAGAAAAGAAAATTACAGACCAATTTATCTAATGAATATAGATGCAAAAATCCTCAACAAAATGCTTGCAAATCAAATCCAACAGTGCACTAAAAGAATTATATACCATGAGAAATTGGGTTTTATCCAAGGTATGCAAGGGTGGTTCAATACAAGAAAATCAATTAATGTAATACCACACATTAACAAATCAAAGGGGAAAACCATATAATCATCTCAACTGACACAGAAAAGGCATTTGGTTAAATCCAGCACCCTTTCTCAATAACGGTAATAGAAAACAGGAGTAGAAGGAAACTTCCTCAACATGATAAAAGGCATATGTGAAAAAACCATAGCTAACATCGTACTCAATGGTGAAAGACTGAAAGCCTTCCCTCTTAGACTGGAAACAAGAGAAGGGTACCCACTGTCATCACTGTTATTCAAATTGTGCTAGAAGCTCTAGATAGAACAATTAGGCAAGAAAAAGAAATAAAAAGCATCGAAATCAGAAAAGAAGAAATGAAACTTTCACTATTTGCAGGTGACATGATCCTATGTTTAGAAAGTCCTGAAAAATCTACAGCAAAGTTGCTAGCATTAAAAAATGGGTTCAGCAAAGGCATGGGGTACAAGATCAACACACACAAATCAGTAGTGGTTCTATACAGTAGTAATGATCAATCTGAGGAGGAAATCAAGAAAAAAGTTCCATTTACAATAGCAACTAAAAGGATCTAATATCTAGGAATAAATTCAGTGAAGGTTGTAAAGGATCTTATTCAGAAGCATTGCTAAAGCCAAAGAAGATCTAAATAAATGGAAGGACATTCCATGTTCACAGATAGGAAGGCTAAATGTCATTAAGATGTCAATTCTACCCAAATTGATTTACAGATTCAATGCAATCCCAATCAAAATTTCCAAAGCTTACTTTGCAGAAATGGAAAAGCCAATTGTCAAATTTACTTGGAAGGGTAAGGGGCCCCGAATAGCCAAAAACACCTTGAAAAAGAAGAAGAAAGTTGGAGGATTCACACTTCCTGACTTTGAAGTATATTACAAAGCTACAGTGGTCATAGAGCTGCTATTATGCAAAATATCAGAAATGGATCTGCTTTTATAAAGAAGTTTTGTTTGGTTACAAATTTACAGTTCTAAGGTAATAAAAGTGTCCAAACTAAGGCATCAACAAGCGATGCCTTCACTGAGGAAAGGCCGATGGCATCTGGAACACCTCTGTCAGCTGGGAAGGCACGTGGCTGGCATCTGCTAGTCCTTTGCTCCTGGGTTCTGGTTTCAAAATGGCTTTCTCCAAAATGTCTCTGGGCTTCTGTCTCTTAGCATCTCTCAACTCTTTGCTTTTTCTCCTGGGGTGTTTCTCTCCAAGCATCTGGGTGGGGGGCGCTCTCTTGGCTTCTCTGGGAATAAACTCTGGGTTTCATCACATCTCCAAATGTCTCTGTCTGCACCAAGCATCTGGGTCTGTATTGGCTCTTAGCTTCTCCCAGGGGCAAATACTGGATAACATATTTTAGTTTCTTCTCAAGCTGTCTCTCTCAGCTGTCCTGTGTTCCTTCTCCCTGTTAGCTCTCTTACAGGACTCCAGTAACCTAATTAAGGTGGGGTCACATCTCCACAGAAATGATCTAATCAAAAGTCCCTCCCTAATCACAAAACTAGTAAGTCTGCCCCCACGAGATTGCATTAAAGAATATAGTCTTTCCTGGGGTACATAACAGTTTCAAACCAACACATTAACCTAATGGAATCAAATTGAGAGTTTAAAAATAGACCCTCACATCTATTTCCAATTGATATTTGATCAGGCTGCAAAGTCCACTCAACTGAGACAGAATAGTCTCTTCAATAAATGCTCCTGGGGGAACCGGATATCCATATGCCAAAGAATGGAAGAGGACCCCGAACTCACACCTTACACAAGAAAATAACTCAAAATAGATCAAAGACCTAAATATAAGAACCAGGGCCATGAAACTCCTAAGAGAAAATTTAGGGAAGCATCTTCAAGATCTTGTGGTGGGCAATGGTTTCTTCGACTTTACACTCAAGGCAGAAGCAACAAAGGAAAAAAATAAATGGGACCTTCTCAAAATTAAAAACCTTTGTGCTCTCCAGGACTTTGTCAAGGAAGTGAAAAGGCAAACTACTCAATGGGAAAAAATATTTGGAAACCACATATCCTGTAAGGATTTAATATCCAAAATATATAAAAAATCCTACAACTTAACAGTAAAAAGGAAAACAATCGAATTAAAAATGGGCCAAAGTCTTGTATAGACATTTTTCCAAAGAGGAAATACAAATGTCTAGAAAGCAAATGAAAAGATGCTCCAGATCACTAGCTATGAAGGAAATGCAAATCAAAACCACAGTGGGATATAATTTCACACCTCCTAGAATGGCTCCTAATAAAAAAAATCAGAAAACTGCAAGTGCTGGAGGGGAGGTAGAGAAGCAGGAACCCTCTTTCACTGCTGCCAGGAAGGTAAAGCGGAGTCGCTGCTGTGGATGTAACCTGGCAATCCTGCTACTAGGTACATACCCAAAAGCATTGAACGCAGGGACTCGAGCAGCTATTTGCACACCAATGTTCACAGCAGCATTATTCACAATTACCAAAAATGGGAACACCCCAAGTGTCCATCAGCCAACGAATGGATAAACAAAATGTGAAACATACACACTGTGGAATATTATCCCGCTGTGAGAGGGAAGGATGTCCTGCTGTGCATGGAAACACGGATGAACCTTGAGGACATTATGTTGAGTAGAGTAAGTCACACACAAAAGGACACATGTTGTACGCTATCACTGATATTCATATTGTAATTATTATTGTTCTAATTATAATAAGCAAATTTATAAAGTTAAAATCCAGAATATAGGTTACCAGGGCATAGAATGGGGGTAGAGAATGGGGAGCTTATGTCTAATTTGTGCAGAGTTTTTGTTTAGGTTGATGGTGAATGTTTGGAAATGGACAGTGGTGACACTAGCGCTTTATTGTGAGTGCGATTAACAGTGCTGAGCTTTGTGGATGTGGTTGAAAGGGAAAGTTTTGGGTCGTGTTTGTTACTAGAAGGAAAATTACAGGGTGAAAGCTGGGACTTTATAGCACAGTGAAGCTGCTGTCGATGATGACTATGGTTAATAGTACAAGTACGTTCTTTCATCAGTTATAACAAATGCATGGCAGTATTACAAGGTGCTAATAATAGGGTGATATGAGAAAATACACCTACTGTAAACTATGGTCTGCAGTTAACAGTAGTATTTTAATATTCTTTCATCAAGTCTAGCAAAGGTACCACACTAAGTGCCAACAATAGGGAGGTTTGTGGGAACATTGTATTTTCACATGACTTTTATGTAAACCTACAACTTCTTTAATTAAAAAAAAATTATGCAAAGTGGAACAAACCAGACATAAAATAGTACTATATATTGTATGTCTCCATTATAAAAAATGTAAATATAAATAAATTTATAGAGTTGGTTCTGTAGGGCTGGGGAAGGGTAGAGGGACTGAGAGGTGGCTGCCAAGGGGTATGGGGTTTTTCTTTGTGTAGTAATGAAAATGTTCTAAAATTGATTGTGGTGATGAATGCACAACTCTGTGATTATACTAAAAGCCACTGATTGTACACTTTGGATGGACTGTATAGTATGTGACTATACCTCAAACTGCTTTAAAAAAACCACTTTGCCTATGAAAGAAGTCTTGTGAGAGCAGTTTTGGTTTTGGTTGTTTTTCTTGGCAACTGTTGCAGTGTCTTTTCTAGTTGGTCAATCTATGGTCAATTATGGTTTGTGTAAGGCAGCACTGACATTAATTTTGGCTTTCTGAAAGGTGTTTATCACATTTGTGGCATTATGTGAAGGATGGATTATTTTAGATCCTTTGAAAAAAATCAATATTTTATTTTATTTATTTTTGAACACTTTAAGACCTTTTTAGCTCCTATGTCTGAATACATTTCTTTAAAATTTGTGCTTTAACAATAAATAGCTTTCCATGGTATTCAAGACATAAATTGTTTGTTACATGCTGACCCTTATAATTAATTTGGATTTATCACAGAGAATACATGGAGGTATTAAAACTGCATAAGTTGTTTCACAGTAAAAGGTTACTTCATCAGTTGGGCATTGGAGAAAGGTCAACCACAGACAACATGAGCTGGATTTTATTTCCTGAGGAAATAATCATACATGAGCAAAGGTGCTGATTGAAAGATGTTTGTCATGGTCTGGTTTCCAACAGCAAAAAGGAAAACAAACACCATAAAGGACCAATAATGATTGATTGGAGTAAATAAATCACGTGCACCTATACACTGAAAGACGATACAGCAATTCAAAACTATAGCATCATTATTCGTATTTGATGTGGGAAGATATTCTGCAGTTTTGCCACATGAGAAGAGCAGACTGAAAGGAGCATCGTTTCTGTGATGCAATCGGTGAAATCTGTGGTCCTATGACACACGCAGAGGAGAGTCCTGCTGCTGGTCCTGCGCGCACAGAAGACGCACGTCCACTCTTCTCCTTTCGCTAATCTGGATTTTCAGGTTTTTCTGAAATGAACTTGTAGGCCCGACATCCCCCAGGCAGGAGAACCCCAACTCCAGCATCTGCCGTAAGTGGTTAAGGCAGGAAGGAGGGGAGGGAGGGGTGAGGGGTGAGGGGTGAGGGAGAGAAGGGGAGGGAGGGGTGAGGGGTGAGGGGTGAGAGGTGAGGGGTGAGAGGTGAGGGTGAGGGAGGGGAAGGGGGAGAAGGGATGAAAGGGGCCAAGTTCAGGCCCCTCTCCTGAGCTGCTGTCCACCTGTCCCCAGGTCTGCAAGCCCCCGGGGGTGCAGGATCTCCGGGCTCCGGGGGACCTGGGGAACCCCCAGGGGTGCAGGGGCTCTGGGCTCCGGGGGACCTGGGGAGCCCCCGGGGGTGCAGGAGCTCCGGGCTCCGGGGGACCTGGGGAGCCCCGGGGGGTGCAGGAGCTCCGGGCTCAGGGGGACCTGGGGAGCCCCGGGGGGTGCAGGGTTGCTGTCAGGGTCCGTCTCGGGGGTTTCCCTCTCCCGGGCGCTCCCGGGAGGCTGCGGGAGGCGCGACACCCTCGGGGCCCCTCCCTAATAATGCACAGTTAAAAGCGCTGGGCCTTCCTGGAGGCGCAGGCAGGCTCCGCGGGCTCCCCACGATAGAGCAGCCCTCCGAGGCTCCCGGGGGCGCAGAGCTTCTCCTCCCCGGTGCGCCGGGCTGTTTCCGAGCCGGACCCGGCCTCTGGGCAGGCGGTGCACCCGGTTCCGCGTCCCGAGCCGAGGAGCAGCGGCGGCGCCAGGATGGTCCTGAGCGGGGCGCTGCGCTTCCGGTGAGCGGCGCCTCGGGGGGCTGGGGGCGGCTGGGGGCGCTCCTCGGGGGACCCCCGCTCCTGCCGCGGGTCCCGGAAGCCAGGGGGACGGGCGAGCCACCCAGGCCGGGCCGAGGCCCGACGGCCCACAGGCGGCGGCTGGAGCCAGAGGCTGCCCCGACCCCGCGGCACCGCCTTCCCGACGCCCGGCCCCGGCCGCCGCCTCCAAGCTGCCCTCTGGGTCCGAACAAGCAGACAGACCCAGTTCAGTCGGCCGGTCCGCGGCGTGGAGGGAGCCGGCACCTGCCCTTCCCTGCCCGTCGCAGCCTTTCCAAAGCGCTTCCCGCCCGGAGAGACGCTTTCTCCCGGGGGCTCCCTGGTCCCCGCGTGGGAGTCGCTGCCCTCCACATCCCCTTACCCGAGACCAGTGTCAAACACAGCCCGTCGGTGCCCTTGAGGCTTCCTCAGGTAAAGAGGAAGACCAGGTAATCGCCCAGCGAGCCATGAACCGCTCCCTGCACAGCACACTTCTTTTGCCGTAAAACATTTGGGGAAATCCCCTTTAGGATCCACCTTTCACCTCCGATGCCAGAAAATCAGTTGAGATCATAGAGGGGAAATACTTTGAAAAGTAAAATGAAGGAATTTTAAATTTAAGGGAACTCCTCCGTTACAGAGTCTGCCTTGAATATTGGAGATTCAGATTTTAACGAGGAGCCAGCCTGGCACATCCCACCCGTGGCCTTGGCTTAGCGACTTGGCACTGAGGCCGCGGGGACCAGCCACCTGTCTGTCTTGACTGAGCAGCGGGCGGAGCCCACCCAGACCCCTGGGCGGCGGCTCACGGCCGGTTTTTCTCCCTAACACCCCGAGGAAGGAGCTTGGCACACAAGACTGCTCGTGAAGGCACAATCCCCAGCCTCGGAGGGGTCTGTGGGGTCCCCTGGTCTGGCAGGACCCCAGCAGCGCTGAGCCCTCCGGCCCCTGCCTGCAGCACAGCCGAGGGGAGGGGGCCGGGCAACCGAGGGGTCTCCACTGTGTTTCAGGATGAAGGATGCGGCCCTGAAGGTGCTTTACCTGCAGGACAACCAGCTTCTGGCCGGAGGGCTGCACATGGGGAAGATCATCCAAGGTTGGTGGAAGCAGGACCCTCATTCTCAGGCTGGAGAGGGCTTAGGAGTGTGCGAGTTGGTACCGGCCGTGGGCCCCCGACCTGAGCCGGCACAGAGGCTTCTACCCGGGTCTGTGCGGGAGGAGGGGCGGGCATGGGCCTCGGCACAGGTGGGATCTCGTCCCAAAGTGAAGGCTTCCGCGGCCCGTCACCGGCAGGCTTGAAGCAGACAGGCCATGTCCCTGGAGCCGGCGCTGAGGGCTCTCTGGGCTCTTACTCGCCCGTGGGGGGTGTCCGCCTCCCCCAGCCCCTCTGCTCTTGGAGATCCTTGACCACCGACTCTGCCCCCCTCACCGCCACAGCTCCTCTCTGGAACAGTGCACCCCGATCACCCGGACACCCTTGGCGGCCCAATGCCAGGCCTTGCGTGTGTGTGTGTGTGTGTGTGCGTGTGTGCGTGTGTGCATGTGTGTGTGTGTGTGTGTGTGTGTTGGGGGTGGGGTGGGTACACAGAGGGGGGCTCCTCTGGCTTCAGGACCCTCACCGGGTAGAAAGGTGTCCAGACAGGTCTAATGGGAGGTGACCGAGGCACGGGGCAGACAGAGGCGCAGGAGCTGTGGAAGCAGTCCGGGCTCCTCTGGGGCTGGAGAGGACACGCAGGGCGGGGGGCTGAGTCACTTCCATCCTGAGCAGGGGGCCAGGGTGGGAGGGGTGCAGTTGGCAGGGGACCACACCTCCTCAGGCCTGGAGGCAGATGCCCCTCTCCTCTAGGTGAGGAGATCAGCGTCGTGCCCAATCGTGCGCTGGACGCCAGGCTCTGCCCAGTCATCCTGGGCATCCAGGGAGGGAGCCGGTGCCTGTCATGTGGGCCGGGCCAGGAGCCGACCCTGAAGCTGGAGGTGAGTCCGGTCTGGGCGGCCTCCCCACCTGCCGGCCAGTCGGAGACGCTGGTGCCCGGGTGCGGGGCAACCCCACCGCGCGGAAGGCCCTGGCAGGGAAGGGGTTAACGGCAGCCCCACCCCTCCCCAAGAGCCCCGCCCCAGGGACTGCCCTCCCTGGCCAAGCACCCCTGTGACCCC
>PVKY010011379.1:0-12048 GCA_004027775.1 Bradypus variegatus
AGCTTTTCTCCAAACTTTAAAAACCTGCCCTCTTGACAGTCCTTTTCTACAAGACATTCTCAGTAGCGTACATTCTAGGCAACTGACTTTCTTCCAGCCATGTCTGAAGCAGCCATGATCTGTCATGTCCGTATAAGGACTCGATTATGCATAACTTCTCTGGATTCAAGTTCGGTTTAGGGACATATACAGAATAGCCCAAAGTAACAGTGGCTTAAACACAGTAGAAGTGTATTTTTCACTCATAAAAGCAGCACAGAGATGGGCAGGCCAGGCGGCAATATTGGGCAGCTTTACCCAGTCATCTCAGCCCAACTCTTTTCAGCTCTGCCAGCCCAGGATGGCTTTCATTCCTATGGTCCAAAACGGCTGCTCAGGCGCCAACCAACACATCCCCGTCCCCTGCAGCAGGAAGAGGATGGATGGAACCCCCTTCCTTTTCAAGAGACTTCCTAGAAGTAACACCCAACCGTTCTGCTTACATCTTATTTACCAGAATATATTTAGTTTTGTGGTCACAGCTAGCTGAAAGGAAGCATGGGAAATGTAGTGTTGTAGCTAGGTGACAAGGCACCCAGCTGAAAATTGAGGTCCTATTACTAAAGAAGGTCAGAGTGACTATTAGGAGGCAGCTTTATTACTTATCTATTGCCACCCCCACAATCTCAGTGATTATCTCCGTTTTGGTAGTTCAGGAATCTGGGGACAGTTTGAGTGGGGGCTCGGCTTGCCCGCCTCCCACCGAGCCCAGCTGTCCCTCACCTGGGGACGGCTCCATTCTCACACTCATGTGGAGTTGGCACCATTCAGTTCTTCAGCTCCATTTCTTGCCAGGTGGGCCCCTCCCCCATGGCATCTTGCTTCAGCGAAGCTTGCAAGCCGAGAACGTAATATAGAAGAGTTACAGCAAGACTGGAGTCACACTCTTCTGGAACCTAATCTCAAGAATGACATCCCATCTTTGCCATGTTCTATTGCTTAGGGGCAAGCTGCTAGTCCTGTGAAGGCCAGGAGGTGGGGGTCATTGAGCCATCTTACCTGCCTGCTACCACAGCAGAGAACAGCCTCAAGCCCGGCCACCAAGCCTGGCCCTGCATGAGAACTGGCATACGCCCGGGCACAGGGGACGGGGCATTTGTATGCTGCAGGGAAGTAGGAATTAAAGGCCAGCACCTGGTTTCTCTGCTGTCCTCCCGGGAAGGTGAGCCTATTGCTATCCCGTTGGGAACAATGCTTCCTGCAGTGATGCTGGAGTCCATTTACCTGGCTACTCTGGGGCAACTGACAGAAGGTGGAGTTGTGGCTTGTGGCCACAGCACAGGGGATACCGAGTGGCAGGCATGGCCGCTCTCCCAGTGAGCTGTAGTCGGTTGATTGCTGCGTGCACCTGCACTCTGACGCCAGCCCCGCTCCCTGCTGGGTAGCTGGGAGGAGCAGCCGCCCGGTGCTCCAGCCGTGCGCTGGTGCTCCACTCTGCTGGCTCATCTACCTCCCCAGGAGGGGGTGGGATGAACTGGGACCCTTTGAGTGCCAGCCGGCCCCACCTGTGATATTAGCGGGTGGCCCACAGACCTCTGTGGAGTTGCTGTTGAACGGCACCCCGTGGCGGTACTGCAGGATGTGGGTGCAGTGGCCCTCTCCCTTGGAGGAGCGCCCCTTGCATGGTGGAGGCATTCCGTGGGCATCTCTGCGGTGCCCTGATGTTTCTGTCAAAGCTGCTTGTCTCTGCACCAGCCATGGCCTCTCTCTGGGCAGCAGGACTGACCTGGCAGGTTCCTGCTTGCCCCATACTCTCTCCTGCCTCCTCTCCTCCCCTGTGGGAGGCACTGGGCAAAGGCTGGGATGGTGGCCAGTGGCAGGCCCAGAAACGTGCCCAGTCCCACTGGTGCCCACCGTTGCCAGGGAATCTTTTCCCTGGGTGGGAATGGGGGGCTCATGCCTGGGCCCCTCACCCTGGAAGGATCAGTCCCTCAGTGCCTTGGGTCTCCACTGACCCTAAAGGGTTCTTTGTGTTCAGTGCAGTTGCTCACGTGTTTCTCTTTGCCTCTGCAGGGAGTGACCCCAAAATGCCAGCTCTGCGGGGCCGTGGGGCCGTTGCATGAGCCCATTGCACAGAGTGGGTCAGCGAATGCTCAGACCACAGGCCACGCTCACTGGGTCCCCCAGGGTCAGGGTGGGGGGCTCCTGCCTGAGGAGGTGTGCTCAGCGGGGCAGGGGACTTGGCAGGTGCCTAAGGGTGGGGGGCCCCGGGGGGACTGAGCCCAAGGAGCAGGGCCGAGGGCAGCCACAATGGGTGCCGGAGGCAGAAGGAGAAATCAGCGATAGAACTACTGAGACTGCCTCTGTTTAAACTTTGGGTATTTTGTTCATCACGGAAAATTTTCCTTTTTTAGAGAAGTTGTAGGATTACAGAAAAGTCATGCAGAAAATACAGAGTTCTGATCTACCCCCCATTCTTAACACCATGCATTACTATGGTACATTTGTTAAAAATGATGAGAGAACATCATTACAATTATATTATTAACTATAGCCCGTGGCTTACATTAGGGTTCCCTATTTGTGTTGTGCAGTCCCATGTTTTGTTTTGTTTTCAAAACTTTTCATTCTAGTAACATATCTACAATGTAAAATTTCCCCTTTTAACCAAATTCAAATATATAATTCAATGCTGTTACGTTCACAATGTTGTGCTACCATCACCCCCTTCATAGACTTTTTTGCATTAATTTTGTTTTTCTTAAAGACTGTATTAAAATTCTGTTGCTTGTATTACTGGGCACCTCCCTCCCCTCGCCATCCTCGGGGCCCTGGAGCAGGGAAGGGGCGGTGGAGTGCTGGCGGGGCGCCCCTCCCAGCTCTAGGAGCCCCGCCCCTGGCAGCGCCCCGCCCCGTGCGCCCCGCCCCTCGGGCACCCGCCTCGCCCCGCGCCCCACCTGTTCTCCTCGTCCATAGTCCCGCCCCCTGTCGCCCCCTCCCCTCCTTTCCTCATCCGATCGCTCCTCTCCCCGCTCCGCCTCCCCTTCTCACCCCGCCCCCTGGCCCCCTTCCCGGTGCCCGGTGCGTCCCGCCCCTTTCCCGCTCTCTTCCCGCCCCCTGACGCCGGGCCCCGCCTTCTCAGGGGCGGGGCGCTGGGACCTGACCGGCCAGCGCCGGGACCCGCCACTGGGAGAGGCTGGTCTCCGGCTGTCAATCATGTTGTCCGGCCTGGCCCCGCCTCCGCAGGGCAGCGTCGCGGGACGCAGGGCGCCACGGGGGCTGCCGGGACAGTTCTAAGATGGCCGAGCACCGCGGCTGTCTGCGTGCTCGCGGCCCGGAGTCCCATTCATTCCCCCGTTGCTGAGGGGCGCCGCGTCGCAGCGAGCTGGGCCCAGGACTCCGGGGGCTGCCCCCGCGGGACGGGAGGCCGCCATGGCGACCCTCGAAAAGCTGATGAAGGCTTTCGAGTCTCTCAAGTCCTTCCAGCAGCAGCAACAGCAGCAGCCGCCGCCGCCGCCGCCGCCGCCTCAGCCGCCTCAGCCGCCGCCGCAGGCGCAGCCGCCGCTACAGTCGCCGCCTCAGCCGCAGCCGCCGCCGCCGCCGCCCGGCCCGGCCGTGGCTGAGGAACCACTGCACCGACCGTGAGTGTCGCGGCCCGGAGCGCGGGGCCCGCTGCAGCCTCCCTTCCCGGGGCGGGACCTCCTGGCGACGGCTCGGGGGCCTGACTCCCGGGCGCCTGACTCCCGGGAGAGAGCCTCGTACGGGCCCTGGGTCACCGTGTTCCGCCGCCACCTTCGGACCCCCTCGCTGGGGTCTCCGTCATTCTGCGAGGGGCGGTGGGAATTCTTGGGCCCCTCCCGAATTCGCCGAGGGAAGCGCGGCCCCGGGCCTTTCGCCCTGTCTGAGACACTGCGAGTTAGGGATAGAACAGGTTTGTTTTTATTTGCAAGAAGCTGGGGGAGGGTGCGCGCGCGCCTGTGTTTTGATGGGAACTTGGAGGATCGCAGGCCGCGTCCCACCTGGCTTCCCCTCTTCCCTCGTCTTACTTTGAGAGGGAGGAGGATCGGGGACGCAGGACCCTTCGAGAAGAGCCAGGAATTGGAGCGGGGAGTGGCGCGGGGATGTTGGGTGACATAATGCTTTTAGGATGTCTAGGCAGGAGTGGTTGGGAGAGAGCGCGGGCTGAGGACGCCGTCCGACGGGAGGTTCTTTTCCAAAGTGGCACTTGAAACAGCCTGTGACTTGAGCCTCTCTTCCCAAATTCTCGAGGCATTTCCTTTAGTTCAGTAGTCGTAGTGGTAGCAACATGATTTTAAGCGTCACTGAAGAGATCTGCTTATCTAAGCTCAGATCTGGGTCTGCTGGAACTGGATTAAATTGTGGTTGCCAAGTAAGTGATGAGCTAATTAGATGGTTATTGTTAAGTGAGAAATAATAAAGAAATAAGAAAGACTTAAATATTTAAAAAGTTGACATTATGGCGTATTTTTCGTTGGAAATAAAGAGGACACGTTGCTGAAGGAGAGGTAAATTGCTGGGGGATGGATGAGGTGTACATTCCACCAGAACGGGAGGCAGCTTGTTAGGACATGGGGTGGCTGTGGACTCCCAGGACCTCGCCAGCAAGCGGATAAAAGAGCTCGTGTTTTGCTTCTTTGCTGTCCAGCTGATATTATTTGGAAGCCAGGGGTCTCTGCTGCTTGTGAGTGGGGAGAATTTTTAAACCAGAGAGAGACAATTTATAGCACCTTCTAATAAAACGAAAGTTTTCCAGGAAGTGTCTGTGCTCTTAGCAGTAGCACAGGTTAGGGAGCGCTCTCCTGCAGGTTAGGCCTTTCCCTCACCCGCCGGCATTGTATTTCTGATCTGAATGTGTACAAGCATTTAATAGGGACAGTTTTCAAGAAGCAGCCCCCCGATTCATTTTGTTTTAAATATTCATTTTATTGAGATATATTCAGATACCACACAGTCATAGAAAACAAATTGTACATTCAATTGTCCACAGTACCATTACATAGTTGTACATTCATCACCTAAATCAATCCCTGACACCTTCATTGGCACACACACAAAAATAACAAGAATGATAATTAAAGTGAAAAAGAGCAATTAAAGTAAAAAAGAACACTGGGTGCCTTTGTCTTTTTGTTTGTTTGTTTCCTTCCCCTATTTTTCTACTCGTCCATCCATAAACTAGACAAAGGGGAGTGTGGTCCTTATGGCTTTCCCAATCCCATTGTCACCCCTCATAAGCTACATTTTTATACAATTGTCTTCAAGATTCATGGGTTCTGGGTTGTAGTTTGATAGTTTCAGGTATCCACCACCAGCTATCCCAATTCAAAAAAGGGTTGTCGAAATTGTGCGTAAGAGTGCCCACCAGAGTGGCCTCTTGGCTCCTTTTGGAATCTCTCTGCCACTGTAGCTTATTTCATTTCCTTTCACATCCCCCTTTTGGTCAAGAAGATGTTCTCCATCCCATGATGCCGGGTCTGCATTCCTCCCCGGGAGTCATATTTGATTCATTTTTAATAGTGTTCTTGGGCTTTCTGTTTCTGATATGATCCTCTCTGTGTTCTGAGAGTTTAATTAGAAACTGAGGATATAAGGTGGAGGGGAATGTTTACTTATTCCTTAGAATAGCAGAGAATTGTTTTTTCTTCTAAAGGGTGAAAACCCTATTTAGATGCCTAGGGGCACTTTTTTTTTAATATTCATTTTATTGAGATATATTCAGATACCACACAGTCATACAAAACAAATTATACATTTGATTGTTCACAGTACCATTACATAGTTGTACAGTCATCACCTAAATCAATCTCTGACACCTTCATTAGCACACACACAAAAATAACAAGAATAATAATTAAAGTGAAAAAGAGCAATTAAAGTAAAAAAGAACACTGGGTGCCTTTGTCTGTTTGTTTGTTTGTTTCCTTCCCCTATTTTTACTCGTCCATCCACAAACTAGACAAAGGGGAGTGTGGTCCCCATGGCCCCCCCCAATTCCATTGTCACCCCCTAGGGGCACTTTTAAACAATTTGACTTATCTCTGTGGCAAGTAATTTATAACCATATCCATTTCCATCTTTTATTGTATTGCCTCTCCCGGAGGTTCATAGGATGCATATATCTTATGTTAACATAGGAAGTACTAACCAGGGTCCTGGATGGGAAGGAAGACCTTACTGCTGTCCTCTGGTGGCTTGTTTGAACTCTTGGTCAATCTAAAAATATGCCTCCTGTTTCCTTTACTGATTTGACATAATCTGAATTTGCTTATTTTTCAAAACATGGGTATCAAGAGATATCCTAAAGCTGGTTGACAAAGTGGATAGATTTTGTTTCATTATTTTAAGGTAATACATGATTGGTTTGTTTAAAAATTTTAATCCATTATTTTTACCAGTAATACCTTAATACAATAAAAATTTCAAAATTATAAAAGAGTAATAATTAAAACACCTTCCTCCCACTCCTTTCTCCTAAGTAGCACACTCCATCCCCAGAGGTAAGCACTTTTAGACTTTCTTGTGTGACCTTCCGAATCTATGTGTATATTAAGAGAGACTTTAAATTATTCAAAACGAAAGTATTTTAGAATAGTTACTTTTAAAGGTTCTTAGCATGCTCTAAAATTAGCTGGCATTGGGTCTAATTACAGTTACTTTAAATAAATGAATAAGCATATTTCTGTGTACTTTGCTGTTGAGAAAGCAGGTAATCATTACCTTTGCACAGCAGACACACTGCTCACAAGGTTGGGTCTTGGCATTTCTTTGTGTTCAGATGCTTCTGCTGGAAAATCTGTTCCCCAAAGTCAAATTGGCCAAAAACAATTGAGAAAGTATCTGTTCTGTTTTTATGATCCTGCTCTGTGTTCTGGAGCTCTCATGTACACGCCTGCGTGGGCTTCAGTTGAAGTATCCGAGGGCCTGCCCACTGCCCCACCATCCAGCGTAGGATGCAGGGCCCCTGGCGGGACTGGCTGCCGTGGGCGCGCTGGGAGCCGTCCTGACAGTGATTATGAGATAATCGACGTTTGTCTTGGCACTTTCTCATTCTTCTTCAGAGCCCCACCTAGGTTTTTCCTGACTTTAATTATTCATCCAACAGTAAATATTTATGCAACGTCTGTGTGCCAGGCATGGTTCTTGGCACACGGCTCCAGTGGTGGGCAGACAGATCTGCCCTCCTGAAGTTTTCAATTCTAGTGAGCAACCTAGATAGTAAACAAGATAAATAAGTCAAAGATACAGCATGTTAGTAAAAAATGGAGGAACATTTAAGCAGGAATGGGGACTAGGAAATGTTAGGGTTAAGGTGGGGACATTTCAGGTAGAGTGTTTGGGGAAGACAGAGCTGATGGCTTTTTTTTTATTCTTCTTGAAAATCTAGTAGTTTACATATATATATATAGTGTTTACATAGTCCACAAGTTAAATGCAGGTATCCGTAAGAAAAGCATTAACAATAAAAATACAATCTGTGTGTAGCCAAATACAGAGACTTAAAATGGTAAAACAGCAAAAAGGATCTCACAGAAGTACAGATATACAGTGCAAATTCATTTACTTAAAAGTTACAAAAAGCACAACAAAATAGACATTATCCTTAGAATTATTAATGCTTTGTTAAAGATCAGGTAGGATTAGAGGGTAAGAAATGGTATTGGGTAGTGGGGGAACATACTGGGGATAACAGTTGGGGGATCAGTAATTTATCTACAGGAAACTCCTACAGAGATCAGATCCATTCAGACCACCCCAGTGCTAGACCCTGAAGTCATCTGGGTAACAATATTCCCAACCTTCCTTCTCCATCCCATTCCCTATTCATGTATTCTCCCCTCTCCTAAAGTGCTGTGCAAGCTGAGAGCAGTCTGCTCTCTGCAGCTGGAACACATACTGTTTTGGCTGCGGGGATCCTGTGTGTCTTTTGTGAAGTTGTCGGGGACAGCCTTGTTGTAGTACTTCAGGTTTGCCATGAGCACAGTCAGTCTCTTCCCCAACACAGTCTAGATTGTCTTGAATGTAATACGAGTTTCAGGCAAGTGAGGGATCTTCCCTGCCTTCAGCAGTAACAGCAGTGCACTAATCACCCACAGCTCACAGCTCCATGCAACTCCCTGTACAGGGGGTACGTGTGAAGCCGCTGGTCACCAGTGGTCTCTCTTTGAAGAACCTCAGTCCCCATGACAATCATAAAGACAGAAACAAATGCTTGTGAGCTCAACAACAGGTAAAGGCACCTGGGCTGTGCCATGCACTGCAGACAGGACCCCAACTTGAGGCCATCTTCACTGTTGGCGTTTGCAGTGGAATGCCTTGGGGATCACACGGACTTAAAATTTGCAATCTACTGGAGAAGGATCTAGGCTTAACAGGAGAGCTAATAAAGAAGACTTTAGTGTGAAAAGAGGGTTTATTACTACTGTTCCTGCTGACAAGTGAGCTGATGGTTTTTGAGTAAAGGTCTGAAGAGAGTCAGGGATCCAGCATTGAGGATGTGTGGAGAGGGGCACTCCAGGCAGGGACAAAGCCCCTGTTTGAGGGATAGCAAGGTGGCCAGTTTGGCTGGGGACGTCGAGTGAGGTCCGAGAGGTGGAGGGAATGCTGTGCTGGATCAATGGGGCCTTCTTTGTCGGTGGATTTAAAGACGTTGGTGATTATTCTAACTGAGATAGGAAACCACTGGAGGGTTTGATCAGAGAAGCGGCATGATCCAAATTCCATTTTAAAATGAACACTGGCCAAGAACAGAGAATAGGGGAGTGTGAGCAGCAGCCTGTAACCAGATGGGAAGCTATTGCAGGTTGGAGATACTGGTGGATTCTATCAGTGTTAATAGTGGGCACGTTGAGAGGTGACTGAATTCTGAAGGTAGAGCCAAGAGGATTTCTTGATTTCTGGTGAGCATAACCTAGTTTACTATAGTTGGCAATATTAGGATCACATTTAGCTGCAAGTAACAGAGAACCCTGCAGCAGTAGCTTAAACAGTTGAGAGTTTATCATAAGATGAACAGAGGTCTGCTTGCAGAAGTTCAACAATAAGATCAGGGGCCCAGGCTCTTAAACTTAGCTTGCAAGCCTTTGTGCTCATTGTTGCTAGTTTATAAGCAAAATGTGGTTGATGTGCCTACCAGTCTCGTATCTGGGGTCTAGGCAGGAAGAAGTAGGTTAGGTGATGGGCAAAAAGTCTTTCTACTAGGGCAGCTTCACCTTTGCATTCACTCGTGTGTTCAGTTAACATACACTGAATGCCTGTTATGTTCTAGACACTGGGATCCAGCAGTTAACAAAGCAGGAAGACCTCCTCTCTCATGGAGCTTGCATTCTAGTGAGGGCAAACAGGCAGGAAGTCAGATAGGTGAGACGCAGAGTGTGTTGAATGACGATAAGTGCTGTGGAGAGTGGTCCAGGGAATGAGCACAGAGAGAGTCTGTATGTGTGTGTGTGTGTGTGTGTGTGTCTGGGGGGCAGGGTGCTAGTATTTGAAATAGGGTGGTCAGGGAGGCTCCCTTGGAAGGTGCATCTAAGATGGAATGTCTTTTCTGAGGACTTCTGCTTTCATCTCATTAGGCACAATTGTGTCATGTGGGCACTTCAGCTTGAAGGGACACTGACGTCTGCCTCTGTTGGCCTGGGCTAGAGTAGGGGTGGCTACACTTTATGTAAAGAGGCAGATAGTAAATATTTTAGGCATTGTGGGCTGGTGTCCCTGCTGCAGCTGTTCAGATCTGATGTTGTGGCATAAAAGCAGACATGTACGATAGGTAAACGAATACTCAGGGCTGTGCTCCAGTATAGCTTTGTTAATGACACGGATATTTGAATTTCATAATTTTCATGTCATGGAATATTATTTTTTTCCCTCCTTTTTAAATGCAATTTTATTGAGATACATTCACTCACCATACAATCCATCCAAGGTATACAATCATTTTTTTGTCAATCATTTAAAAATGTAAAAACCTTTCTTAGTCTGTGGGCTGTCTGAAAAAAGAGGGGGCCCCAAACAGACGGTGGTTGTAGTTTGTCAACTTCTAGATTAAACTGATTGGATCCCTTTTGGGAAATGTTTCTGTTTTTCTTTTTTTTTTTTGGTGGTTATTAACTTGTATAAAAAATTGTAAAATTGCACATGTATATAGTAGAAGAAATCTTCCAGTAGAACAGAAGATGAAAAACAACCCTCTTCCTTGTACTCTGTCTTCCCAGTCTCACTATCTAAAAGTAACAGTTTTTAAATTTCTTGTGTCTTCTTCCAGATACTTTTAATGCACATATAGACATTTAAATCTGTCATTTGTTGTTTTTGCACTACTGAGATCCCACTATATATGTATTTTCTTACTTAGCACTGTATCATAGACATTGTTCCATAGCAGAAATTCTGTACTGCTATTTCTTTTTAAAAGAGGCCTCTTACAGAGAAAAAGGCAAAGGTCTTACGTTTTCCTGTCTTTTGAATGGGCTACTAGTTGTTCTCTCTGACTTAAGAACTCCCCTAACCCCATTACCTCCTCTTTCTCCCAGGGAGCCACTGGGTAACCTACCTGTGAATGGATCCACCCTCAAGACGCTTATTCAGACAAGAAGAAGAAAAAGTAAAGTGCTATGTTAGGCACTATTTAACATTGTGTTAAGTTGAACCTGCTCACCTCCTAGAGTATATGTTTGAAAAAAGAGATGCCATGATCCTTGCCACGATCAGAGTGTGCTCTCGGGGCCAGCGGTTTGGTGTTATTTGGGGGCTTATGAGAAATGCAGAATCTCTGCCTGGTCTTAGACCTTCCAGATCGGATCTGTAGGCACATGAGATGCACTCCGCAGTGTGGGAAGAAGCTCCATGGCCTTGCCTTTGTTGTCTAAAGATGCTGTAAGCCTTTGGGAGGGAAGACCTGTGTTGCCGTCGGTGTGTATACGTGTGCCCGGAGGCAGTGTGACTTGTCTGTCCTGGCGGTTTCATTGGGCTGGTGGGATGATCTGGAGCACGAGGGGCGTGATTGGACCAGATGACCTGGCACAGCCCCTCTCCACTAGGTGCCTACCGTGGACCGGGCACTGCTTTGGCCTTGATGATTGCCATGGAGACACACAAACAGGGTGAGGCAGGAGCCTGAAAGCTGCACCCAGCAGCTGACACTTGAGCAGCAGCCTGAAGGCTGGGAGGGAGCAGCCATGTGGAAGGGGAGAGGCCCAAGTACTTGAGGAGCAGCGGGAGGCCATTGCAGAAGCGAAATGAAGGGAGAAATAGGAGTTGAGGTGAGAGAGAGGGGGATGCTGAGGGCTGATCTATGGGGCCTTGCACACCAAGGTAAGGACTTTGGATTTTGCTCTGAGCAGATGGATGCTTGTGTGGTGAAACAAGCGATCTAATTTATGTTTTTGAAAGACCGCTCTGACAGCACCAAATGCTAGCGAGGTCGTGGAAAAAGTGGATCATGCTTACATTGCTGATGGGAACATAAAATGGTGTGGTCACTCTGGAAAAGCTTGGCAGTTTCTTATAAAACAGGCATGCACTTACTGTGTGACCCAGGAGTTGTACTCTTAGACATTTATTTCCAGAAAAATGAAAACTTTTGTTTGCACAGAAACCTGTGCATGAAAATTTATAGCAGCTTTTTCCATAATAGCCCCAAACTGGAAAGAGCCCACATGCCCTTCATTAGGCGAACAAACTGTGATATACCCACACCATGGAATACTCCACAGTGAAAAGGAAAGAACTATTGATACATGCAACAACCTGGATGAATCTCAAGGAAATGATGCTAAGTGAAAAGAGCCAAGAGTCATATGGTACCGTATGACTATTTATATAACAGCTTTGAAATGACAGAGTTTTAGAAATGGAAAACAGATTAGTGATTGCCAGGATTAGGGAGAGGGTGGTGGGGTGGGGGTTGGGGAGCAGGTTAGGGGAGGAGGATGTGGTTATAGAAGGGGAGCACGAGGGTTCTTTGTGGTGATGGAAATGTTTAGTATATTGACTCTGGTGGTAGATACAGGACTACACATGTGATAAAACTGTGTAGAATAAACACACACACAC
>PVKY010011380.1:0-12065 GCA_004027775.1 Bradypus variegatus
GTAATCTAAAATCTGAACCTGGAGCTCCTGCCTTGAAGTCCCCACCACCCTGCCTACTTCCCTGTCCTCTCTGACACACATCCTGCCATGCAAACAACTGGCATTGCCTGGTGAGGGGACAGCTGGCAGGGGGCAGGAAGAGTGTGTCCTGCTACTGGTGCAGGGGAAGAGGAGAGAAAGGGCCAGAGCCTGGGGCTGAAGGGGGAAAGGGGGAACAGAGTAAGTGTACTGCTGGGGCGGGAGGCGGCCCCCACAGGGAACACCTGCTGGCATTCTGGGTATCTGAGAGATACCCTTTCACCCAAGTGGAAGATATGGCCAGGGTAGGGCAGAGGGTTAATAGTTAACCAACTGCAGGAGCAGGGAAATTCAGGCATTGCACAGGCCTAAGCTTTTATTTCAGCTCTCCACCCTCCCTTCCTCTTCTCCCCTTGCACTTTTACCCAGTAGAGAGAAACTCTGCTCCCCAGCAAACAACTTTCTCCCCTTTATTTCTGCCCTTGAATTCCAGATGAAATAGCTGGTAGCGAGATAAAGAGATTCCATATGCCCAAATGCCAGGGAATGGAGTCCAAGAAAGCCTGAGGGCTAAGTTGAGGAGGACAAAGGGGGTAGCCCCTTCTTACTATCCATCCCTCCCCACCACTTTGGGACTGGCTGTTTGACCTCGGGGTGGCCTGCCTTTCTCTCTCTCTGCAGGGCTCACCTTTAGAAATGACCAAAAAAGAAGTGGATGCACACCCACCCCCCACTGACTCTAATCAGGCATGAAATCTTTGTAACTAAGTGAAAAAACTGTTTCCCATAGGGGAATCACTTCCATTCATCATTGTTTGAACTGAGCCTATGTGGAGGGGAGAAATGGAATATTCACATATAATGAATTGATAGCAGACTGATGGAGGGTAGGGGGGAAACACATGAGCTATAAAATGCCAGCACCTCAAAGCCTGTTTCTGCTAGTTTTCCCTACGGATAGCCTGAATTATTTCTAGTTAACAGACTGGAACACAATGCTCCAGTCTCTTTATGATCATAATGGGGGTGGGGTGGGGGGCTTGACTTGGTGTTCCTCGCCTCTCCATTTGCCACGATGGACAGAAGTATATTGTGCCTCAGTCTGTGTGTGTGGAGACAGCCGTGTGGCAATGCAGCGAGACAGCTGGGGGCTGGGGTGGGGGGGTGGGAATGTCTGCTGGAGATAGCAAGTGCCTCCCCCCGCCCCTAAACCCCATATCTTGGGAAGGCAATCGTAGAAAAGGATCCAGGATAGAGACTATAAAACCCCCAAACAGTGACAACCCAAGCACCATAAATATTTCCTAGTACCTGAACTGTTGAGTTTAGGCTGCTGCCAGCTGCCGTTTTGTATATTTAACCATGTCACTGGTTTCCCTCCTGCTTGTGTGTTTTGTTGTAAACGTGCCCATGAAATAAAGATTAGCTGAATAATCAGAAGTATTTGCAAATGGGAAAGGGGCCTAGTAGCTGTTCTTTGAAGGTTTTCTTTTTAACCTTATTTTAAGCATAGACTCTAGAAAACCAGATGGTGAACTTTTACATTCATCACACCTGCAGCTTTTTGATGGTCAACAGTGTTGGACAGTGAATGTTCCCTAGAGCTCTGGAGACAGGGGTTGGTACTCAGGCTGTCTCTAAAAGGCCTTGGTAATGACAGTTTTGGGTGGCAGACATGCAGCCCCACCATTCACTCTTTATTTAGACTTGGTCAAAAGGGCCAACCAGACCCCCTTCCCTGCTCCAGGCCCTGAGGGATACAGACTCTTACGCCCTGTCAAAGGGAAGAGCCAGGTGGGATCCCCTTGCCAGCCTCATGGTTCCCGAGCCCAGAACTTCCGGTACCTGAGCACTTTGGATACTGGTCCTCCTCAGCAGCATCTCCACTACACATCACTCCAAATGTCATTTCCATTTAACTGCTTTGCAGGCCAATTTGTCCCATCCTAATGCAATTTGCTGAGGACAGTGAGGGAGCTGAGAGGGCAGCCTGCATTGCCCTCCCTTTATCTGTGGGTCCCTGAAGAGGATGGGCTGCCTGAGCAAGGAGAATCCCTCCTTTAGGGAATGCTGGCTGGCGGAGGCAAATTCAGGGTTCAGGAGGGGTCAGGGTGAAATGCTGGGATGCCAGGTGGGAGAAGGGGAAAGAAAACAACCTCACAATGATTCCTTGACAGCATCTGCTCTCAGTTTCCTCCATCCCTACCCTCTCTCCCCACCACCCTAACTCTTCCCCCCCCCTTCTCCCCTGGGCCATGGAGGAGAGATCACACGTAATTAGTTCAAATGGTGCTGTGTGAGGTAAGGGGGAAGTTAATGAATTCTTCTCTCTTCTTGCCTGGAGGTCAGAGGGGAGAGGGCTGGGAGCAACTCAGGGAGCTTTCTGTGGTGATTGCACAAAAGTTGTGCATTTCAATTAGAAATAGCTGAAATCCTCCAGCCAGGGCTATCTCTTCCTGGGGCTCTGTCACTCTGATGAAGGTTCCGGAAGCCAAAAATGGCCCAGAAGGATGAGTGACGTTTCAAGGTCTGGGAAAGAAGCCGAGCAAACAAGAATCTGTTATTGTGTAGGGAGGGGGAGCGCTGAACCTGACTCCTGCTACAAAAAGTCCGGCCCAGCCCAGACACTCATCGTGGCCTGTCACTCCTAAACCTTGACCGCTGTGCTTGTGAATAGAAGGGAGGGGATAAAAGGGTCTTTCCCAAAATTTCTGTGGGTTCTTCCAAGCTGATGGGCTCCCAAGCCACCGCCTCAAGCTACAGCTGGCAGTCCCGCTCCCCTAAACGGGTTGCTGCCTTTTGTCCAATTGCACACCCGCTACTGAGTGCCACTGCTACCCCAGGATTTTAGATTCCTACAGTAGACCTGGTAATATTTCTACTGGTCACCTCACTGGGCTCTCATCTCCAGACCCTTAGCAGATGAAGAATCCCAAGTCTACTCAACTCTCCTCCCCCATCATCTCTATCCTTACTGAGATTAGCTGAGTTTGAGTAGGTAGCTCCTCCCAGGACAAGGGTCATGGAAAACAGGTGGACTTTTTTTTTTCAGGGACCTGGAATGGCAGTTTCTGAAGGTTCTCTCTTTGGTCATCCTGACCGTGATTAACCTTCACAGGGACTACCTGTGGGATGGTTGAAAAAAGGACTAGAATTATCTAAGCTTCCTACATCACTTGTGGGTGAGGCAAGAGGGAGCACATGTAGGAAAATATTCTCCCCAAATGGTTGATAAAGAGCCTCTCGGACCCCAGGCAAGCTTCCATCTGTGCTGCCAGCCCTCAAGTGCTGCTCAAATCGGAGAGGGAGGTGGGGTGGAAGCATCCTTCACCGCATGGGGGCTGGGGGTGGGAGCATGGAGCACTTATTCCCATAGAGTGAGTTGGGATGTCTCCCTGAGATTTGTGGATTCAGCACAAATGACGGTTTTCCCTTCGAATTCCAAGACGCCTGATTCAAATGAACAGCCAGAGGCCGCCAAGGACTTCAGCACCCAAGTGAACGCCCCCAAATCGAGAGCTGACCACAGTGGCACTGGGCTGTCTCTTGCCACCGAGGCCCTCTTTGGGCTCCAGCTTCCGAGACAGTCCCGCCGCCCCAGTGTTCCCCAAAGCCTGAGATTGCCGGCAGGTGCGCGGTGAGGGCGCACGATGGAGGCGCGCAGCGGAGCGCTGCCGTCTCTCGCAGCCGGTGGCTGGGAAGTCTGCAGCCAGCCGGGAAGCCCCGGGTAACAGGCAGCCGCTCCGAGTCTGCTCGCACTCGCGCGCTCGCTGGGTTCCGGTCGGCGAAAGTGGCCTGGCCCCGGCCAAACCCGCCCGTCGCCGCCGAGCCGTGGTGCCTGGGGCCAGAACCCCAAAGAAGCGGGCGCAAGAGGAGCCGCCGGAGGGGCGTGCGCGCGTTTGGGGAAAGGGCGGAGGGCGCTGCCCACTCGCAGCGCGCAGCCGAAGCCGCCGCTTACCCAGCCTCGGAGACGTCGGTCTGTCCTTCCATCCGTGGTCGATCCTCCCGGGCCGCCAGCTGCCGAGGGCTCGCCGCCCGTCTCCCAGCTCGCAGCTGGGAATCACGGGGACGACAAAATCCACATGAAGTCCAAATTCATTAAAATCCACATCAAGCCACCAGCCACTTATCTGTATTCCTGAAGTGGCCCCTCGGTCTCCGGTCCGCGCGCCCCTCAGTGCTCCGTCGTCCCGCAGCAGCCCCGCCGGGCGCTGTCGCCGGCTCGCGGGGGGAACCCGGAGGCGCCGAGGGGGCGTGTGGGGGTGGCTGGCGATGTCTCTCTCTGGGCAGAAGCAGAACACCGGCTGTCTTCAGGTTTTTCCACCGCGACTTTCCGGGCTCCTCTGACATCAGCAATCGCGGCGCTTCCTTCCCTGCTTGCTCCCCGGTTCGCTCACAGTCCCATTTCCTCCGGGAACCTGGCTTTAGAGAGCTATGGAGATGTTTGCTTCGCTAGCTCTTCTGCTCGCGTTCCCTGCTGCTCTCGTGATCGCAGGGTCTCTCTCCGAATCGTTAGCTCTCTCGGAGGAAAAATTCTCAGGAACTGCGCTCGCCCGCCCTCCCGCTCCAGTCTGGCGCGGACGCCGCTTGGCCCGGCAGCTTCAGCTCCCGCGGCGGCGGAGCCCTCAACGCCGGCCTCTCGATATTACCAGGCAGCTCATTATCATAGAGGCCGCGCGCGTTAACCCCTTCCTGCCGGCCGCGCCGGCCGGGGGCTGGGCCGTGCCCGCCACTAGTACCGCCCGCCGCAGCCGGGCCCCTGCCCCTCCCCCGCCCCCCCGGACTTCCACCTCCGCGAGCTGTCAACAAAGGAGAGTCAGATTTGGCATCTGGAGGCCGCCCCGCTGTCTGCCCTGCTCCCAGCTCAGCCCAGACCCACTGACCACCTTAAGTGGCCAAGGGGGCAACGAAAATCTTGCCAGGGCCTTTGGATTCGTTCGGGTCGAGATCTTGGGAGCGCTGGTTTAGCCCCCGTGGGGAGGGCTCAGGACGCTGGCACAGTGGGGAGACCGGGGCGCCCCTCCCTTGGCATTACCTGTCACTGCGCACATCCTCCACATCTCCCTCTTCTTCTTTAATTTTAGTGAGGAGTGAGTGGGGGAGAAACCGGCGTTGCCTGAGAGCGTTTAAGACAGGGGTCTCAGAATTTGTGGGAGCTAATTTCCTCTTCTTGTGAATTTCAAAGACCCAATAACCGGCCAAATGAGGTTTGAAGTTGTTAGTAATTATTATTTTAATGCAAAGATATGCCTTGCGGTGAATCTCAAGCTTCCAGCTCAGTTAGGGATACTGGGCATCTGGCAAGTCCTGAACTGGATGGAGACGGTGGGGAGGGGTGGAGAGCATTCTAAATCCAGACCCAGAGAGCCTGACAGGGGAATTAGAGAGGTGGCGGTGAGACAACTTATTAATAAGCTAGGGTGAGAGGTTTTCGGATTCCAGCGGCAATTCCTCGGTTTCCTTACGACCACCGACTCCGCGCTATATAGAGTCGCAATATCCCTGCAGCCTGTGGACACCGCTTTCCGAAAGGGGCCTACAAATAACACCCCAGCGAGTTCGCAGGGTCTGCGTAGTCCCTGCTCAAGATTAGAGCACGAGCGAGCCTACCCAATAGGTCCAAGTATTCCGATAAGCTGCCTCTACTGCCCTCTGGTGGCCACAGTCCTCGGTGATACCAACAGGAAAAAAAATCACTCCTGAAACCCTGAAGAGTCACCTGAAATTCTCGGAGCAGTGGGGGATTTAAAAGAAAGGAATTAGACTCAACGGTCCTTTTGTACAATCGCCCATTCAGTATAGGCTTTACTCTGACATCTGCAGAAATTAGTTAATTCTTGAAAAGTTTTTCTTTGTAATTAGCTGAAATTGGTCTCTATGTAACTTTTCACTGGTTATTCCTGTGTTTGTCCCATGAAACCCCAAAGAATCTGTCTAAGCTGTCTTCCCTGAGCCATTTCTGTTCTTTTCTTTGAACTTCTTAAGCATTTATTGTTGGCACCACTCCAGGCAATATCCATATGTTACCCTAAATTATTATTTCTCTTTAAAAGTAGATTCTTGTCTCCCCATCCAGACAGCCTAGTCTGGCCTCTTATCTCTGTGTAGACCAAATCTAAACCAAAATTTATTAAGGAAGATGACTTGAAGAAGATGCTAGCAGATTTTGGAAAATTTCCCCATTTGTTCATTGCGTGGAGTGTCAGTCTGGCTGGCTACACCTAGGACAGTCTGTTAGGGTTGGATATCTAATTGATGAACCTCAAAACTGAAAAATAGGACTCTCTGGTTCTAAGCAAGTGCTGTGTTACATCACATCTACTCTGCATGCTTCAATATAATCACATCCTAGTAAGATTGTAATACAATTTAAATAGTTTTTCTCACTCCCCCCAATCCCATCATGGTTTAGAAATGGATCCTAGAATGAAGAGCAAGGAAGCAAAAAATGAAATGGACTCCTCCATTCATCCCATTCTTCACTTCCACACCTCCTCTCCTTGAATAAAGGGACAGGAAGAGAGAGAAAGAGGAGAGGGCACAGGTAGGAGAACACACTGCAGGCAGGTGATACAAGTCACCCAGCTTCCACCTGGCCACTGAACCTGGTCTGAGAGCTGAGCTCTGTGAGGTTATGGGGGTGCTTGTGCTCAGCCTCACAATGGGAAGGTGTGCCGGGAGGAACTCTGGATGAAGTACCCTTAACCTCTCTGTGTCTCAGATTGCCCATTTGTAAAATGGGAATTCCTACCTTCAACTTCAGACAGTTGAGGGAATTAAAATAGATATATGTGAAAGAGTTTAGAGAATTAGTAGGATCATTAAAATGGAAAGATTTGTTATTTTTAGCCCTAGTAGACTAGAACAAATATGGATCTTAGTTAAGCACATAATTAGAACAATATTATTTGGTAATAAAAAAAAACACCTTGGGTTCATGGTTTCTATCTAGATATAACATCTTGTGAGGCAGTGGCAATATATGTGAGCCTCTGCTCCTTATAGGTGCTCAAATAACCCCATCCCTTTGACCACTGGGTATTCATTCATTCATTCATTCATTCAGACAGTCAGTCCAGAAATTTTTATTATGGCCAAATTTACCAGATTTCTTTCTTTAATTGAATTGTATATAGTACATAATTATCTCTTCAGCATATATTTTCTAAAGAAGTCATGCAATAACTCAACAGTCTCCATCCTCCAGATCCATCTATGTATTTCTGGGGACTTGGGTTTTCTGATATCTATCTGGCCTTCATGGTCCTCTTCTTCAACTTGCCAAGCTGGTGCCAAATCTGCAGCCTCCAGGGACTCACCCAGTCTCTGCCAGTGGCTTGCAGTCAGTCCTCATTTCCCCCAGGAAAGCCAGCTATAGCCCAGCAGAGTTCTGGGCAAGGAATAGGTACTTAGTAAATGAATGGATGAATGAAGGGGGAAATGCTTGTCTTGTGACAAATCCTTATCTTTGAAAAATAGCATCAAGCTCAACAGAGTTCTTTTCTACTCCAACCTACCCCTGTTCACTGGTCTTAGCATTCCTGGAACTTCATCCTTGGAAAGTTCTTTGCAGCTGCTGCATTATCCCAGGCTCAGGTCTCTTCTTTGCTTGTCACTAGGTAGGCGAACCGGGAAAGAGGATAAGAGGATTGGTAGGGAACAGGGCATCCCAGAATGGAGCTACATTTTTTCCCAGGAAAAATGAATATTTCTCCTATGGAAGGCAAGTCTGACTGAGCAGCTCCTGTTTGTGTTTCCCAGGTGGGGAATAGGCCTCCTTGGGACCTTGAAAGTGTGCAACCAGGTTTTGGGGAGTATAGGCCCAAATGCGCAAGTGGCCAACCCCCAGGGGAAGTCCTCTTTCTATCACAGCAGCAGCTCCAGACCCATAAATAGATGCATGTATGGTAGCCCCTCGGATCACAGGAGGTATTTTGGTACTGGAAGGCAGCCATACTTTGGCAGGCTTTTAGCATCAAGTCTGCTCCTTTCAGAGGTGGGGGTGGGAAGCCATCAGTGCTTAGCACGGGAATGCTTGGCTGTGAGTGTGCGTGTGCATATATTTACTGTGTGTTGAGTGGGATGCGGACTGGGTTTTGGAGATTGTGTGCCTGGGCTTGGGGTGGGGAAGCATGTGGGCTCCTGCTTGCCAGGGTAAATGAGAGATCCTTGGGTGGTGCATCAGCTGTTGGCAGGCTTGTGTTTGGCTCTGAAAGCTGAGACCTCTGATGCCACCAGCAACTCCATCTATCTTTGATCTAAGATGCATGTCACCTTTCACTTAGCTTGACCCTGAGCTTGCCACTTTGCAAGGCAAAGATGTGTTCCCCTTGTGGGGGCGTCCTTTGCCTCTCCATGCCATACTCACTTTCACCCAGCAGAGACTCTCAGGCAGCCACAGTGGCAGAAACAGCAGCCTCCTCTGCCCCCCACATTGCTAGGAACAAAACGATTGATGTGAAAGGCCAAAGTGGCGCGTGGGGGGCCAAGTCCCATGAATGGGAGAAAGAGGCTGTCAATGCTGCCAGAGTTGCCAGCCTCAGCCTGGGCAATGGAGATAGGGGCCCAGGGCACACAGAAGAGGGCACCTGCTTGGGGAATCTCCATTCATAAAGCCATCACCCTCTTTTCTCCTCCCCTCCTATCCCCTCACAAATCCCACTTCCCTGTATACTTTAAACAGTAGCAAGCCTGCTAAGGCTCCAAATCAAAAAAGGTGGGATTTCACTCATTTCTCACTAAATCTCCCACCAGCAGAGCTTAAGTCCCTGTATACCTCACCCTCCTCCTCTAACCCTCCTCCGTCCCTCCCTCCCTCCCATGTGTTACTCATTGACTGGAGCCGATCATTTCAAAATAATGGCCTGCAATTCTTCCATTGTCATGATTAACATGGTAATAATTACTAGCCACACTGAACACTGCAGAGAAGAGGTACGGCTGCCAGGCGGCCCAGCATTTCCAAAGCCAGGAAATTTCCTTGTCTTTCCACCAGGGGGGATGATATCCCAAGAGACCACGGACGGCTTTCTGCTCCCTTGTCCAAGAGGTCAGGAGCCAGGCTGCCACACCGTGGGCAGTGGCCAGGGCTGAGATTTGCCTTGATCTCAGGACCTCGTGGAGCCACAGAAAAATAGGAATTCCAGAAGAAAGAGAGTGGAGGCTTGAGCTAGAGGTGTGGGGAAAGAAGAGAGAAGGTAAATATATGATACCCGATCATGCCATGCTCTTGGCCTTGAAACATCAGGAAATATTGTCAGCTGAATGGATCGAAGGGGCTGGAGCAACCCATGACTCAGAAAAATTCATAACACCAAAGCCCTGTACAGGAGAGTTTATCAAAGGCAGGCAGAGAGAGAAATCATCCAACTCGAGACAATTCAAAGGCAAAATCCTATTTCTCAGTTCTGTCCTTGGATTGCACTCTCTAGTTTTTTGTTTGGGAGTCCCCATGTAAATGGAGAGTTGAATGAAAGATCAGGAATAATGGAATGTGTATTTAGTTCCATTTTCCTCATTAAAAGGGCCCTGTCAGAGTAATTTCCCCTTCAGCGCACTATACCTCTCCATTATTTACAATATCTTCTTGGGATAATAAAGCAACACTGGACCCCTCCTCCTCCTCTCCCACTCCCTGCCTTGTGCCCTCTCTCCCCACCCCCTGCCACTCCCTCCCCACCCTCCCCTCATCAATTGTGTCTCTTTCTGGAGTTTGGCAAACACAGCTACTTCCTCCTGCTGTGCTGTCAGTGGAGTTGAAATGAATGTGGCTCGAGTCATTTTTTCCCCTTAATCATTCTTTTTCTTTTTTGCTGGAGAGTATTTTCATAAAGCACAATCACAGAGGAACAGAATGTCCTGATGTTTGGGTGAGCAGCATGCATTTCTTTTCTTTTTTCTTCCCTTGAATAAAAATAACACCCTATAACCATAATATCAGAGGGCTTAAGGGCACTCTTAAAAGTTTATAAAAGTTTTTTTTTTATACTCTTGTCCTACTCTCTATGCCCAGTCTTCTTTCTAACAGCCCCGCTTCCCCTCTTCTCCGAGGCATACTGGTTACCTCTGGATTCCTTGAAAGTGCTAAACTTATTTTATTCCCTGAACTTCTACTAAAGCTACTCTGGCAGTCCAGAATATACTTTCCAGGGCTTTCCCTTCCTTCACTTCCCACGCCCATCCAGAGCCTGTACAACCTTTAGGAGCATCTCAAGACCAATCTCTTTTGAGAATCTTTTCCAACTTTTGCTATATAATACAATAATATTTTTCATATGTATGGCAAGTTACTTTTGTCACATTTTCATGTATATTATCATCAGGTAGATTTGCTAAGAGCATAGATTTCAGAGGGGCATTGCTTCTTGGCTCTACTACTTATTCCTGTGAGATCTCTGCGAAGTTACTTAACTTCTCTCTAACTTCAGTCTCCTCAGTTGTAAGACAGAAAGAGAACCCCAACATCATAGAGTTGTTATGAGAATTAGAAGAGAGACCAGTAAACCACTGTGTCTGACACAAGGAAAACTACCACTTACAGAGCAGTCGCTTCGGAGCAATTCTGGCTCTGTCACTAACTGCTCGTATTGTCCTGGGGAAGTCAGGGAGCCTCACTGTCCTCTGTAGAATTAGAAGACTTGGGCCCTGATACATTTTGGTCTTCACAACAACAACACAGAAAGGTGGTCATGTAATTGTCCCTGTTTTCAACTGAGGAACCTGAAGCTTAGATCAAATGTATGTCCAAGGCGATAGAGCTAATAAGCAAAGGAGCCAGGATGAAAGCATCTAGCATTTCCTAGGCCCATGCATTGTTCCTGGAGACATTCTGCCTCTCTTACATGTCTCTAGATAATTCCTAGTCCTTTGGGCATATGCCATTTTTACTTTTGGCCCCTGGTTTCCCTAGAAAAAGACACTGGTGTCCACCCCTAGGCAGGCTGGACCTGCCTTAGAACAATCTGTCTCAAGTAACTGAGTTTAGGAGCACACACTGACTTTGAACTGAGCCCACTATACATTGTCTCCCCCTCCCGGCCTCCCCCCGCCCACTGCCCTGGGAGATTTTTCCTCTAATGGCATTAGTATGTGCCTGTGCCGTCTGCTATGTTTATTGGATTATCTAATTGTTTGGGACTGAATGGTGCTCCTGAGTCAGGAATTCCAGTTGACAACCCTGGGGATGGAGCTCTGGTGCCTGTCCCTTAGAGCAAGCACATAACTAGCAGTACTTCCTCTTGGGAGGAGGTAGCTGAGAGCACATGTGTGGGAGAATCTTGTAGTGTAACAAAATCTGACCCTTTCTTAAGGAACAGAGGGACAGTGAGACTCTCTCTAAATGGTCTAGAATGGGTTTCACTCCTCCCCAACTTTTCATTTACAGCCATACTTCCCTCTCTCTCATGATACAGTTGTGTGGAAATCAGTCTAGAGAGATATTTCTGTGTAAGCTCACAACAAAGAGACCCCTACAGATTTAGAACTATAGCCTACGTAGTTCAGAGAAACCCCCAGGACACCTAATCTTATCCTTTATGAGAATATCTCCTATATTAACTCAGGAGTGGTCATTATTTACCTTCTTGGAGCTATCGGGTGGTAGGACGTCCACCACCTTACAACTTTTAAGGGATCTGGAATATATTACCAATACTCCTGGTAACATGCTACAACTTTACAGTATTCTTAGCCTGGAGAATTCTTAAATTCTAGCCTAAGTTGTCCTTTTAACCTTGACCCAGTGAAAGTAATGATTTGTCAGAAAGTTTTCTTGGGAAGAAGCTTTTCTCCACCATTGGCCTCTTTTCTTACGGCAACACAGTGAGCAGCTGGAAGGCTCCCCTTCCATGTCATAGTTTGGTGTGCATTCGAGTGAGAGAAAGAGATTCGAATCAGGACAATAAAATCATCATGATTAGCACCCCACAGGGCTCTTTGCCTTCAAAGCCCTCGGCCCCCTTGCCTGGCTCACATTCAAGTTCACCAGCACGCCTACCCCCCCTTCGGTTCCCTTCACCCCCATAACCTCAACCTTGTGGCCTCAATAG
>PVKY010011381.1:0-12065 GCA_004027775.1 Bradypus variegatus
CCTCTGCGGGGCTCCAGCGGCGCAGGTGGTGCGGGCCTGGTGGTGGCGGCGACCACCCGAAAGCCTCGGGGGCGCTGGGGCAGCGAGCGCCCACTCACCTCCTGCGCCAGGGCTCAGGTCTCGGTGCAGACGGTGGCGGCGGGTCCTCCGCGGGGCTCCAGCAGCGTAGGCGGTGTGGGCCTGGTGGTGGTGGCGACCACCTGAAAGCCTCGGGGGCGCTCAGGCGGCGAGCGCCCACTCACCTCCGGCACCACGGTCTCAGGTCCCATTGCAGGCGGCGGTGGCGGCTCCTCCGCCGGGCTCCAGCGGCGCAGGCGGTGCGGGCCTGGTGGCGGTGGCCTGGAAGCCCGGGCAGGTCCCGCCCAAAGCCTCGGCGTCCCCGGGCCTCTCCGGCTGAGCGCCTTTGAATCTGTTCCGTGCCGAGGTCTGGAGAAGTGTGGCGCGGAAGGAGGCGGTTCTAACTCAGAATTTTGAAATGAAGATGGGGGAGACTGAGCAGAGCCAGTGGCCGAGCAGCCACGGCCGCGCATGCACTGGGCACGAGATAGAGTGCGAGGTCCTCACGAGCGGTTCCGTCCCAACATCCATGAATATTTTTAATTTGATCGAGAGTATCTTTTATTTCCATAAGATCTGCTATTTTTTTGTTTGTTTTACTCTTTCAAATTCTTCTTTATTCTCTTCTAGGGTCTTTTTCATGTACTTTATATTCTGAGCCATGACATTGATGTTGGTATGTATTTATTTGATTAATTGCTCCAAGTTCTGTGTCTCCTCTGGCTTTTTAATTTGGATGTTTGGATAGTCTATATCTTCTGGTTCCTTCATAGGCTTTATAATTTTGTGTTGTTTTTGGCCTCTTGGCCTTTGCTTATCTTTTAGGATCTGCAGGATTCTTTGAACACTTTATCTATAAATTTAGTAGATCTACAGCTTGGTGGATTGCACTTTCCCTGACCTGGCAGCAGATGACACTCTTAAGCGACCTCTTGCCCTCAGGACAGTTGTCCCCAAACTTCATCTGTGCACTGAGTGCACTGACTTCTAAACCATATGGAAGTCCAATTAGTGCACCAATTTTTTGCGTGTGCTCAGGACTGCCAGCTCAGTGGGTGGGAAGCATTCTCTGCACAGTTTGGCCAGGGGTCTGATGCAGGACACAGTATTCCCAGCCATTCCTGGGGCTGCGGGTGGATTACTTGGGCTGCAGAGCTGAGCATTTCACCTTCCAGTCAAAGGCCCCGCAGTCCTGTCTGCCATGTGACTGTGAGCTCCTGGTATTGGGGCAAGGCTCCTGGGACTTCCATACAGCATCCTTTTCTCTAGGCTGTGCACACCCTGGGCTTCTGTGGAGGAAGAGTGGATGCCATCACAAGCCTGCCAAATTCTGATAACCTTCAAGGAAGGTTTTGGCCTCAGGGCTGTGAAGGGTCATCTCCCCAGCCAATTGCAAAGTTGGCTACATGGAGCATGAAAAGCTGCCCCCTTCTTCACTCATTTGCCTACTCCAACAGCTAGTCCCTGGCACAGGGGCTCTTGACCATGGGTCTAAGAAGGGTTATCACCTGAGCTAAGTGCTGAGCAGGGTGCCTGTAGCGTGAAAGGCTGCTCCCCTCCATGCTTATCAGCTGGCTCCAGCTGTTCATTCCCTGGTGGCATTCTGGACCAAACACTCACCTGTCTTTAATGCAGTCTTTTGGCTTCTCCAAGAACACTCACTAGGGGTGCAGAAGTCCCTGCCCATCGGTAGAACCCTGGAACCTTCTCTGGAGCACTTTCTGTCCTTTACCTAGTGTTTTTCATGGAGGAGAATTTTGCTCTCTCCTAATATGCCATCTTCCCAGAAGCCTTTTTGCCTCCTCACACTGTTGCAATGTTGTTCAACTGTATTTGCTACTGTTTTTCAAAAAAGATGTGTCAGGCAAATTGCCCAGGTTATTCTATGGCCACAAACAATCCACAAATAATGTGATCTAAAACAATGAAGATCTGTTTATCATTCATGCTCATGTGCATCAAGGGTCAGCTGAGTTCTGCTTTGCAATGTCTTCCAGCCACATCCGGCCACCAAAGCCAGCACTGACCATGCTCCTGTACACATTGAGCCATGATATTTTATTATTTTTTAAATTTAATTTTATTGAGATTGCTCACATATCATGCTATTATCCAAAGATTCAAAGTGCACTATCAGTTGCCCATGGTACCATCATACAGCTGAGCATCCATCAGCACAATTATTTTTAGAAAATTTTCATTACTTCAGAAAAGTAATAAAGACAAGAAAAGAAAAATCAAATCCTCCCATCCATTGTTGATTAACCAGCCCTCATCCACTATTGACTCATAGTATTGGTGTAGTATATTTGTTACTGTTGGTGAAAGAATGCTCAAATACTACTAACTGTAGTACATAGTTTGCATAGGTATATTTTTTCCCTATATACCCCTCTATTATTAACTTCTAGTTATAGTGTCATACATTTGTTCTAGCTCCTGAAAGAGATTTCTAATATTTGTACAATTAATTATGGAGATTGTCCACCACAAGATTCACTGTTTTACAAATTCACGTCTTTTAACCTCCAACTTTCCTTCTGGTGACATACATGACTCTAAGCTTCCCCTTTTCACTGTTCAGCACTGTTAGTTATTCTCCCAATAACATGCTACCATCCCCTCTGTCCATTTCCAAACACTTAAGTTCAACCTAGTTGGACATTCTGTTCCTAATAAACAACTACTCCCCATTCTGTAGCTTTGTTCTATATCCTGGTAACTTATATTTCATGTCTATGAGTTTACATATCATAATTAGTTCATATCAGTGAGACTGTGCAGTATTTGTCCTTATGTGTCTGACTTATTTCACTCAATGTATACTCTCAAGTTTTCTTCATCAATCCACTTTTTTTTTTAAAAAGATGTTTTTGTTCACCCACCATACTTTCTGTCCTAAGTAAATAATTGATGGTTCCCTGTATAGTCATATATTTATGTATTCACCACCATCCCCACTATTTATATAAGGACATCTCTATTTCTTCCACAAAGAAGGAGGAAGAGTCAAAGAAGGTAGAGAGAAAAAAGAAAAAGAAAGAAAAAGAATCATGACAGCTAAAAAGCAACAAAAAGAAAGATAAACTGAATGGTGAACTGTGGTATACACATACAGCGGAATACTGAGGAGCAGCAAGAAGTCAAGTTGTGAGTTATGCAACTAGGTTAATGTACTTGAGGACATTAGGTTGAGTGAAATAAGCCAGAATTGAAAAGACAAACATTATAATGCCTCACTAATATGGACTAACTATAATGTGCAAACTCTGAGAATTGAATCTGAGAGCATAGTTTATCAGGGGAAGGCTTGTGGTAAAAGTTCCTAGATTGTAAGCTCTTACAGCAGTCACATCTATTCATGAGTTGTAGCAGTTATCTCTGAATTCTGAGATGCTGAGTTAACTGTGTATAACCTAGTCAGTCCCTGGAACTTCTGGTATCTGTGAGACACCTGAGACTCAGAGCCAGAGTTCAGCAGCTATGAATGTCAGCATTACCCCATACAGCAAATGTTAATGAAGCTGAAAAAGAGCTCAGATTTCAATTAGAGATATGAATGAAATGGACTTGATTAGGACTAAGGTAAACCAGACTAAAGGGAAAAGGATGATATTGACTATGTTTTGAAACCTCAATTTCTGTGAGTCACCAAAGGAAGAGCTGTTTGGTGCAAAATGTATATTTTCTGTAGCACACTATGTAGTTTAACTTGTATGGTGAGTTTATTCTAACACAATAATTACACGGAATGTTTAATAAGGGGTGAGATCTGGGTGGTTTTTACAGGTTAGTGTAAAACCTCAATACATTCCAGAGTAATTTGGGCAGAGAATAAAAAGTATTTGCAAAGCCCCCTTGAGAGCCTGGGGGAAAATGTGGAAATATTAAACTTCCCCAACTGGGGAATTCCTGATATTCTCACAAGCATTGGGGACTACTATTGTAGTAGGCCAAGCTCTCAATCTTGGGACTTGCCCTTATGAAGCTTGTTACTGTAAAGGAGAGGTTAAGTGTGCTTATAATTGTGACTAAGAGTCACCCCCAGAGAACCTCTTTTGTTGCTCAGATGTGGCCTCTCTAAGCCAACTTGGCAGGTAAACTCACTGCCCTCCCCTCTGTGTGGGATGTGACTGCCAGGCATGTAAATTCCCTGGCAACATGGGGCATGTTTCATGGAGATGAGCCTAGACCTGGCATTATGGGATTGAGAAAGCCTTCTTGACACAAAAGAGGAAAAGAAATGAAACAAAATAAAGTTTCAGTGGCTGAAAGATCTCAAATGGAGTTGAAAGGTCATTCTGGAGATTATCCTTATGCATTATATGGATATCCCTTTTTAGGTTTTAGTCTGTTAGAATAGCTTGAAGGCAATACCTGAAACTGTTGAACTGCAACCTAGTATCCTTGATTGTTGAAGACAATCATTATAACTATGTAACTTACACAGTATAACTGTATGATTGTGAAAACCTTTTGGCTCACACTCCCTTTATCCAGTGTATGGACAGATGAGTGGAAAAAAGGGGATCAAAAAGTAAATGAATAATGGGTAGTGGGAAAGGAATATGAGATGTTTTAGGTATTCTTTTTTACTTTCATTTTTATTCTTATTATTTTTTGGAGTAATGAAAATGTTAAAAAAAATTTATTGTGATTATTGCACAACTATATGATGATACTGTGAACAACTGTACACATTGGATGATTGTATGGTATATGAATATATCTCAATGAAATTTCATTTTTTTTAAATGCCAAAGAAAAAGAAACATTAAAAAAAAGAATGAAGAAAACATGAAAAGAGCATCAGTGTCCTATGGACCACTTCAAACCACCTGGTATAGTGTAATTGGAGTTCCTGGAGTATAGAAGAAAAGGGTTGCAGTATAGAAAAAAAATGTTTGAAGAAATAACAGTTATAAACGTATTAGAGCAACATCTTAAAAAGTGAAAGAAAAAAAAGCTATAAACCTAGAATTGTAAATCCAATGAAAATATCTTTTAACAACAAAGGGGAAGTAAAGATATTTCCAGACATACAAAAGCTAGAATAATTCATCATGAAATGGTTGGGCTTTCAAGCACCTATTAGATTGGGCACAGTTGATTTGACCATGAATTGGTAAAGCACAGCTGAACCAATCAAAATCTTTTAGGAATGTAGAGTTTGGAATGAGAGATTCAGTCTGTCTGTTTGGCTTAACCATCATATTAATATGTGAACTTGGGGTTTACATGGTGTGGTCATCTTCCCTTCCCATTGGCAGTGAGTGAGAGAACGCTGTGAGCAGAGAAAGAAAAATAAGGTGAATGAATTGAGACATTCAAGTGAAAAATATTCAATTCCCTTGGTGTCTTGTCTTCCAATTCCCGGTTTTAGTCCATCTTGAGACTAAATTGTAGTCCTGCATTTTTATTATGTGAGAAGCCATTCCATATTTATAATAAACTCACCCCTTTTTTAAGCTAGCCCTATATTCTTTTGGTTACTTGTCGCACATGTACACATACACACACATATGCACTTGTTCCAAATTATTCCTTATTTTAATTTAGTGTAAATAATTATGCTATATATGACATATCTCAGTATGTCATATCTAGACATGAGAACAGAAAAAAATGGTTAATTGGGAGTATTTTGCCTCTCTAGGCCCATCATCTTTGCAATTCTCATGTTTTCATTAAGACCTTGAGTTTCTGTTCAGCTGTGGAGCAAAATATGTGATAGCTTTTAAAGTAAGTTCCTTTTCTCAACCATCTATAGTACGCAGGCAGCAAGAAATTGTTGAAGAAATGAGGGAAAAAACTAATCAGGACTTCTCAATGTTGGCTTTTCACGGACTCGGAGAGTCCAACAAAAGTTAGGGGTTTATATACTTATTACATGCTTTTCCAGCTTTCTTCATAAGACGCTCCTCTGTTCTGCTTGTTATTACTTAGAATCTTTGATTTGCCTCTTTATTAATCAGTAGTCTTTTAGAAGTTTTAAAAAAAATCGTTTACGTCACTAATGTTTTGAAAACACTATCAATGTGCTATACACTTGCCTTGAAGTCATTCATACTAAATGATTGTCTTAAACAAGTTTTGATTTCTTTTTGTCTGTGTTTCTAATCTAGTGATTTTCTTTTATTTAATTCAATAGGATCAAAAGCATGCTTTTGACCAAATGTTTTGCTGGTAAATATCTCAAATTGACTGGATTCTTTTTTAATAGTTGCCTTAAAAAATAAATAAATAAAAAACCTAGTGTTCTTGTTTCTGAAAATGTATCTTGTGATTTTTTTTCTATCTTTTTGGGTGAAGTTGTTGAGTTTTAAATTATTGTATGAACATTTTGGTGCTCTAAATACTGTTTGGGGGAGCTTTGACCTACTTAGAATGATTTTTTGTGCTAGACTGCATGTTTATCCCCAGGGTAACTGCTACAGAATTGCTCCTTGTGAATGCATTGAAACTTCCCACTTGCCAGATCTTTTATTACACAAACACAATGAAGTGGCATGCAGCCAAAAAAGAAATGAGGAAGGTTGCATTGTTCTTTGACTTCCTTGAATTAAGAAGCTTTATTCATCTCAGTGTTTTCTACAGATTCTTGAACAATAATATTCAACAAGGGCTTAGCAGCAACAGTTGCTTGCAAATGCATATGTTCTCAATATATTTGCTGTGTTGAGAAAAACACCATTATATATCTTGCTTAGTAGGATGTTATACTTAACAACTAACATTTTTCCTATATACATAGTTTCTTGGAGAAATTGTGAAATATATTAGTATAGTTCTTTTAGGTATTTAAAGATACATCGTGAGGATAATTGCATTTAAATTTACAGTATATGTCTTGAAATGTTTGTGTTTATTAATATTTCATTTTTATGATTGACAGCAGAATATCTGTGTAATTTGTTCTCTCTCTTCAGGGATGGGTCATGTATTTTTTTTCCTAACTATTTCAGTATTTTACTGTAAGTAGGTATCTACCTAGAAATTAGAAAAAGAGTCACTTATAGTAATAAAATGAGCAGGATATGTTCTCTGTGGTTTTTATCAAGACTTGAATTAGAGCATGTGATGTGTATTGAAACTAGGTTTTGTTGTTAAATGTACAAGTGTTTTTAAGTACTTTTAGCCTCTAGGAGGCAGCATGATCTAGCGTAAAACTGCTGGATTCTGAATTAGGAAACAGTTCTTTGACATTTACAGAACTTTTCCTGTATGAAAATACTTGCCTTCAGAATCATAAAGTTATACTGGAATGAATAAAATAACAGCTGATAGTCACAAGGTCCTGAAGAGGGAGATTCTGTGATGCTGTTATTTTCTCTTGGAGTACTTATAAAGGAAAAGGAATTGTTTGATTACCATAGCAGTAGCCTAACACTTGAGAAAGTAAAGGAATTAATAATTTAGATGGATGCCTTCTTTTTCCAGTTTGCCAGCTGCTGTTCTGCACATGACCATCTCAGCCCTCACGTACATGCCCTACAAGCGTGACTGGAATTAACAGTTTGGGGCTTTCTTATTTCTAGCTTGGGTTTTTGCTAAAATGCTATGTTGTGTTTATTTAAATGCAAAATGAATAAAGTCATTAGCAAATGCTGTAGTTCTCCTAGTTCTCCTGTGGCTATTATTAAAAGCTATTAAATTTGGTTGAAATTCAGGGCATACATTAAAACATAGTTTTTTCATTGTCATTGGGTATTTTTTTGGGGGGGGTGTTTTTATAAGGTGATCAAAATATAGTCATAACCTGTGAATACTGCTGTCACTGTGACTTCAGGAGAACAGGATTGCAAAGGTGTTGTGATGGGAAAAAAAGGGATATTGGGTGAGCAGCCATCCTCAGTTTATCTATTTTCCTTCCTTTTTCCTGTTTTCTTGGTACCTAAGTAATTACTGGTTAGTGACTCTCATGAGAGTTTCAGGAAAAGGATACTGTGCCCCTTGGTTCTCCTGGAATTGCCAACCTTAGGAGTATTCTGCTTAAAACCCAAAAGTAGGTGTGGATGGCAAAGGAATGATGGGAGAATTTATTTATAAACTTACTAATGAGTCTGATTTTGTGATTATTGGTATTAATATAATTTTGGGTCTGTTTCAAGTCAATCAAAAGTGGTACTGAAAGAACTGATGAATGTTCAGAAAAAATTAGAGCCAGTTTATATTCCAAAGAAGTCCAGTAGATCCTTTTTCACTAAGAGATGTAGTCCTTTAAAATGGAACTTGCTGTGAAGAAATAATCTGGTATATTTTGGTTTGAATGGTCTGAGACTTCCGCTTCCCCATTTGTATTTTAGGACACACAGATCTGCTAATGAGCTAGGCTTCTTTTGCCCCTTTTTAAAAAAAAAAAAAAATAAATAGTGGTTTGAATGTGCATTGCTTCTGCATTGACAGGGTGATATTTGGGACAAATGGAAAGGGAAATCGGAAACTGGTATAACTTGTTCTGAGTTCTGTAATGAGCAGGAGTGTACATGAATTAAATGAATTAAATTATTTAGAAACATAGATTTTAAAAAGCAAAATGAAGCTTCTGTCTTCTTACTAGTTAAGGCTTTCTACATTGTGCCGTTAGAAGGTTACTAATTAGAAGGTTACTATCCAGAGAAACAGTTTTAAGTATTCTGTGTCAACATAGTTTATAGATTTTTTGTTTGTTTGTTTTTACAGAACACTTGAAATAAGAGTTACAGGAAGGGGAAGCATTTTGAGACATTTTTAAATTGAGCTGAAATGTATTTATGGTTATTTTTGTTCATTAATTTCAAGTAATAATGTCTGAGGATGCTATGATCCCCTTCAGGCAGACAACTATAGTAACTAGATCATTTTTCTTGCTGCTTACAACTGTCCTTATTTTGGATTCAGTCTACCAAAGGCATGTCACAAATACACACCACAAGTACACTGCAGCAATTGTAGAGTTTGGAGGGAAATTTCTAATGTAATTGCTACGGTCATTTGGAAGAAAAAATTATTGATTTGATGAGTTAATAAAGAACAGTATATACCATTCCAGCTTTCAGTGAGCTTTTAGGTTGTCTTCAATAAACCCAGCCCTCAAAAGTTGCATTTTGTGGGTATATATGTTATGTGCAAATGTATGTATGTACAAGTGTACTGGGCTAGTTTATGAAAATGGTCAACTTATCAGAGCATTATTGAAAATTCTTACATTTTTTTTGTGTGTGCCCAGAACAACATGTAGCCTATATAAAGTAAATGCAAATTGTGGTGGAAACCAGACACACAGGGTCCTAGGGCTAAAAGTGACCTTGGAGAGTATCTAATGCCTCAGTGCTCCATATCTGCTCAAGGAGCTGGGGTGAAAGGTTCTATTACTGAAATTAAATAATAAAATGATAATAACTAAATAATGACAGAATGATTTTCCTCTCTGTTGAATAGAATTTCTTCATTTTAAAATTTTTTACTCAAAAAAATTTTTTTTTAACTTTTAGCACTTCCTTCCACATGTTACCTGGAGACTACTGACTGAATTCAGGGTGAAATAACAGGCACAAATGAATGCAAGTTAACAGAAAAACTCCAACAGCCTATTTTTTACATGTGGCCTTGTATGCTTACGGCTGTGATTTTTTATTTTTGATATGTACAATATGGTTATATTGTCTGCTAAAAAGAGACCTCTGTCAATGACAGAACTGAATTTGGTACATGAATATTTCATTTTTTCCCTCATAAGCATGTTCTGCAAAGAGGCTCATGAATTCTAAGTACTCCATCATGCAATTATTAGAACTAGTAATCATGTCCAGTACTCTCATTTTATTGATAAGACCCAGAGAGATTTAATTACTTGCTTAAAGTAACCTAACAAATTAGTAGTAGGGTCAGGATTCTATTATATGGCTTCTAACTTTACATTCATTATTCTAGATTTAACTGTAATAATTCATGGGTATAACTGAATTTGGAAGGAACTTTTTAATTTGAGAAGTGATCACCTTCTTATTGAACTTGATCTTTATCCTTCAGTTGGTGATATAATCCCCAACTTTACAAATGAGGATACTGAGGCTGATAGAGTTTAATTGATTTGCCAGAAATGTCCCTACTAGTAAAAGAAATAGCTAGGTATTATATTGGAATTATTGGTTCTTTCTTCAGATAACTGGCTACTGATTGGAGAGAAGTTATAAACAGGGGTGATAATACCTTCAGAAATCTCTTGGGTCACCAACTCATTAGAATTAGAGTTTTTTTGAGGACTTAGAAGATAGGAAGAGCTGGGTCAGCAGATGCTGGAGAAATTACTTGAAAAAATCATCAGTTTGATTTGTATATTGTGGGTTTTTTTGGGGGGGTTGGCTACTGAAATTATAAAGATCATAAAAAGTAAATTTAAGCATCTTAATTAAAGGCACAAGCTTTTGCATTTGCATTTCTCTCCAACAAAAATAAAGATTTGAAAAAGAAAGCATATACACTTAAAAATCCCAAAGTATTCTACAGGAAAATAGATATTTGTTTTGAAATATATTAGACTATTTCAGATGAATAGGGGAAATTAAAAAATTGAATACAGAGCTGACTCAATTTAAAGTAACTTATTTGGTCATAAAATGTTTTCCTGTTGTAATTTTTCTTTTCTTTGAATTCTCAATTTTGAATAATTTAAAAGAAAGTTTTTATTTTTCAAAGGAAGCTATAGTAGTTAAAAACTAGATTATCATTCCTTAATATCCAGAATCCAGGTGGTCAGGTAGTTCCTGGGACTTATGAAGACTACGGATGGGCATAGTTCTGTAGATTTCGAGCATGGTGTTCCAGTTTGCTAGAGCTGCCATTATGCAAATACTGGAAATGGATTGGCTTTTATAAAGGGAATTTATTCGGTTACAAATTTACAGTTCTAAGGCCATAAAAGTGTCCAAAACGAAGGCATCAATAAGAGGATACCTTCACTGAAGAAAGGCCAAAAGTCTGGAACACCTCTGTCAGCTGGGAAGGCACATGGCTGGCATCTGCTGGTCCTTTGCTCCTGGGTTGTGTTTCAAAATGGCTTTCTCCAAAATGTCTCTGAGGTTCTGTCTCTCTCAGCTTCTCTCAGCTCTCTGCTTGTTTTTCCTGGAATGTTTCTCTCTAAGCATCTGGGAGTCCTCTCTTAGCTTCTCCCAGGGCAATCTCTGGGCTTTATCTCTTAGCTTAGCATCTCCAAATGTCCTTCTGTCTGCATTTCCCAGCATCTCCAACTGTCTGGGTCTGCATTGGCTCTTAACTTCTCCTGGGGGCAAACTTGAGATTACATATTTTAGCTTCTCTCCAAAAATGTCCTCTCAACTTCTCTGAGCTCCTTATCTCTATGAACTCTCTTAAAGGTCTCCAGTGACCCAATTGAGACCTACCTGGAATGAGTGGGATCATATCTCCATGGAAGTAATTTAATCAAAGTTCTCACCACAATTGGGTGAGTCACATCTCCATGGAAACACTCAATCAAAATGTTCCACCCAACAAGATTGGATTAAAAGATCATGTCTCTTCTGGGGTCCATAACAGTTTCAAACCAGTACACATGGTATGCACAATTTTCTCTATATTATACTTCAATTAAAAATTGGGAAACTAAAGCCCGTAAGGAGTGACTATGTTTATTGAAAGATTAATGTTAACTTTAAAAGTATGATAGTTGGCATTAGGTAGAGTATTTCTTTGCAGCTTTGTCCAACTCTTCCTTTTCAACATATGAAGGTTGATCTTTATACAAAGTTTGTATTGAATATGTTAAGAAATAGCAGTATTATAACAATATGTACAAAATGACATAGATACTCCAGGGGAGAAGCAACTAAATCTGCCTAAGGCAGTTTATGAAATAAAAACAATGACTTTAGAACTGGATTTCTGAAGGAAAGAGGGACTTAGGGAGGAACTAAAGGGGGTAAGTATATTCTGGGAACAGCACCTAAAAGATACAAGACGCTAAGAACACTTCTTGTCTGCCTTGGGTTTTTTTTTTTTTTTTTTAATAA
>PVKY010011382.1:0-12065 GCA_004027775.1 Bradypus variegatus
CTCAGAATCGGAGCCAGAACCCCTCTAGACAGAAACCACTAAACAGGGCAAGAAGGGAGCAGCAGGGGTTCCTTGACAGCCCTTGCTTCTCCCTCTTGGCCACTGTGGAGTGTCTGCTGATCATGGGTGTCCACCATCAACTGATCCTTCTCCAGGAAGAGAATCAGAACCCAGGCCCCCTAATTCCCAGGCTAAGATTCATTCCAGTTCTGCCCTTGACCTTCTGCCCAGAGCCCCCTTCACAACAGACAATGCTTCACAGTTCACGGAGCACTTGTCCTCACAGGACTTCCCGGGAGACTGAATGCAGCTCCCAGTGGCACATACCTGCTCCCCCCAAATCTCGCCAATATCGCAGGAGAAACAGCCTGGCCTCCGCCCCAAGCACAGAAATGAAGACACAAAGAGTGGAGGGATGGTAAGTAACTTTCCATCCTCCAGCCCTGAGTGAGATTTGTCAAGCCCTACTTTCCAAAGCCCGGAAAGTGACAAATGTGTCATGGTAGGGGTCAATTTACACATGCTAATAACAAGTCCGTGCCGGGCCCAGAGTTACCCAGATGGTAGAGGGGATTTATGGGCCAAACCTGATTTCCCAGAATCCAATGAACTCAGGAACAGAGAGGGGCAGAACCTGAAAAAGCTCTCTTCCAGGTCTCACTGGGAGCCCATGTATTTTTAGAGGGCTTTGGCCTTGCCTGCTTGCTGTACTTTATTGCTGGCAGAGAGACGGGAAATTTATTACTTTACAAATCATACCATTCGCAGCATAAATGAACTGTCTGGCTGCAGCACGCTCGAGCCCAGATGATTTGCGAAACGTCTAATGGTAAGCAGGGTTATGCTATCTGCTTACGGCCTCCGAGACAAAAGCAAACCATAACGCAGAGCATCTGCACAGTGTAACTCAAGGCCTGCAAATTGGCTGCGACTCGTAAATGTTGGCTCAGCAGCATTACATAACTCGGTACGCTCGGCCCCGGACCCAGAGGAGCACAGGGCAGCCCCTCAGCCCAAGGAGCCAGCCCTGACAAGGCTGTGGATGACAGGTAGGGCACCAGAGGGGCTTGGGCCTCAGGTCAAGGCCGGGCTGAGCTCCACAGCCTGGCTGGTCCTGAGGCCTGCTAGCCATCAGGACACTGGGCAGACTCCTGGGACTGCCTGGGAAAGGGGGTGCTCTCTGCAGCCCTTCTGCTCCAAATGAATTCCAGGATTGGTCTTGAAATCTTCACAGAAAGCTTGTAGACAGGAGCCAGTCAGCACCTACAGCCCACGGGGATGGGGGCACCCACCCTCGGCTGGTTGACCCCACTGGGAGCAGAGAGGACTGAGCACACACTCTACCACTGACTCGGATATGGTGCTTCACTAGGCGGGAGGCGACCCACACCCACTGACAGAGGAAACCAACCAGGTCACTCAGCCTCCGAGGTTCAGGGTCAATGAGTAGTGGCAGGATTCAAATCCAGGCCGTCACGATTTTGCTCTCCCCTATCTACGCCGTGGAGCACTTAATCATTTTCTCAAAGTCCTCACAACAACCCTGTGAAATATGGATATTGTCAGCCCCATTTCACAGGTGAGCAAACTGAGGCTCGGGAAAAATCATGGTCCTTCACCAAGGTCATGCAGTTAATGAGGACCAGAGCCAGGATTCAAGCTCAGGACTCTCTGGTTCTAAAGCTTCTGTTTTTTCCCACTGCACTCCCTGCCCCCCATGACCTAAGGCACCCTTTTCTAGCTTCCTACTGCCTGGCATTGTGCAGTTTGAGATGGTACCATCAGGCACTCAAACGATGAGTACTTTCTACATGTCCAGCAATGGGTTAGAAAAGAGCTCCAGAAAAGAGGACTCTGGCTCCTAAAGTCTCACATTTGACTGTGGTCTTCAAGTGAACCTCAGAAGGCACAGGTGGGCACTCTCTCCTGGAGGTCAGAGAGGGTGAGGTCCTCAAGTCAGGCCATGGCCCAGGAGGAGCAGCAGAGACATCTCTCAAACAAACCTGGTGCCCGCCTATGGCTTGAGTACTCACATGACATTCACAGGGCAGACGCAGGACCCAGTAGAGCTGGCTCACTTGCAGATGGACCAAAGGGCCCTGCCTGAGTCACAGACAATCCTAAGCTCAGGCTTAGAATGCAGCACCAGGTAAAAATAATACGGTATTGATTCTCAACCTGGTGAAGTCTTTAACTGAAAACAAAACCCAAAAAACCTTGTTGCTTTGAAAACAGAGAATGTTATTTTAAAACACTTTGATCTTCAAAATAACAAAATTGTCTTGTTCTCATAGTTTTGCTGTGCAACTTTGGCATTAAAAATCAAAGGCCGAATACCAATGACTGAATTACTGAATACAAATTTCTTGTTTTGGGTCTCATAGGATTATATCTGTACTTGGCCAAGACTATCCTGGTTCATCCAAAAATAGCCTAGTTTTTTTTCACAAACTTTATGAGACAAGTGCTTGGCCCAACATATCATTCTCTCACTCACCTCATTCACTATTTCATTCACCTACTCACTCACTGAGCAAAGCTCGCTCATCTCTCCAATCCCAGGCAAGATCCAGAAAAAAGGATCTTTTAGATTTTCAATTCCCTCCGTGTCAAATGCCAAGTACAGATTAGGCTCCACAATCTCTGGAGAAGCTTAAATTCAGCTAATGGGCTTTTTATAGCATGTAAACATAGCCTTCAGTAAGGCAGCCTATTAGCCACATAAACAGCACACACGTCTATGTGAAACACAGACTGTGGGAGGGAGACAGCACCCACTGGCAGCACCAGGAGTGTCACGGGGCAGACCGTTTCCTGTCATTCCAACCACGGTAACTGGTGTGTCTCCATCATGACCTTTCCAGCACATAATAATGCTTATATGACAGCTGCCCCGGAGAGGGTCTAGTGGCATTCACTGCTGAGTCAAATCTTTTACGAGAACCCCTTAAAGCCCAGGAGACTTGGCCCTGGTCTAGACAAGAAACCATGAGGGGTACTCTGGACATGGGGCTAATCCTACTTGAGCCATGAAGCCCAAAGAGTCATGAAACTGAAAGAGGATCTTTCATTCCAGGAAGCTCATGGGGTTCTTTTGGAAGGTAAATAGGGGGAAGGGAGCAAGGAGGTCTATATCCTCTTCCCAGCCAAGGCCAGAGAAGTGAGCACAAGTGATGCCCCTCTTGGCACATACATAAAGCACAGCCCACATGTGCTCAGCTCAGGTACTCTTTTCTGGGTGATGTTCACCCAAAGTGTGCCTGTGGCAGCAGCAGCCACCAGGAAAGTGACCAGGGAAGACAGACTCTGAGGAAATCATAGTTTCCCAGCTGCTACAGCTAATACCATACAATGGATTTACTTCAACAATAGGCATTTATTGTCTCACAGCTTCAAGGCTAGAAGTCCAAAACTGAGGTGTCAGCATTGCAATGCTTTCCCCCTGAATTCCATGACACCCTCGGGCTGGCTGCTGGTGAGGCTTGGGTCTTTGGCTTTTCTGTCACATGGCAAAGCACCTGATGATGCCCTTGCCTTTCTCTTTCAGGAAATATATCCAAACTGGGGCACACAGTTCAGTGTACCACAACATCCCATGCTCCTTTGCTGAAACAAAGCAAGGCTATTTGCTCCACAGTCTCACCACAGTTGAAGACACAAGAAATTATTTTAACTAAAAAGTCCCAGGAAGTAGTAGGTTTTCATGTGACTGGGGCTAGAGGCCTCTGGGAGACTCTAGAGATATGGACCCCTCTCCCCAGAAAAGCTCACACAATGCAACAGTTTTCATCCAACGTCAAGAGATTCACAATCCCCCAAAGCCTCCCAGGGGAGCTCAGATTAAGAAATTCTTCCATAAAAGTTTCCCCAATACGAGAAGAAAAACAAGGCAGCCAAGAGATCCCCAAGCCAGCTATTACTCTTCCAGCACCCCAAGCTCTGGGACACACAAGAAAGAAGCCACATCTGAGGCTATGAGAAGGTTCAAGGACCATGGCCCCTCCCACTCCCCTCTAGAGTCTCTGACTTCTTCACACATGAAATGAAAATGGTGATTCAAACGCATGCACGTCCTAGTGGGACAGCCTAAGTTTCAGCTCCCCCATCTGTACATGGAGAACATGACTAGCCACCAGCTCTCCCTATAGGACAGCTCCACCAGGCTTTGGTTTCGCAGAAGATTCTGCCTCAACACACAGAGACCCTCTATACCAGTCACAGCCCCCACCTGTCTGCCCCTTTCTGGCCCTGTATCATGTGCCTTCTCACCTGCCCCCAAGGCAAAAATCCACCTATGAGTTGAGCCTATCAGATTCCATGTGCTGAAATCTGAGTGAGGAAATGCCAAAAGAACTGCAGTGCTGCAGCAGATGAAGCTGAAAAATCATGGCATTTCCCAAAGCTGATCGCCCCCCAGGCTCCCTCCAGGTTGAAGAAACTGAAGCCAAGGAGCAAGCAAGACTGTGGAAAAGGAAGGGTGAGGACACCATCAGGTGGACAGAGGCTGACAGGGGGAGTAACTGAGCCACCATCTCCTACCCCTGGGGCCCAGAGCCACCAGGATCCAGAACTTGCCCCCTATGGCCTGAGCTGAGTTGGCAGTTTGCTGTCGGGCCAACAGGTACCTTGAAACCCAGGGAAAGTCCATCAAATGACTTGCCATGATTCAAGGTCCTTGAACCCCAAACATGTCTGGAAGGAAGGAAGAGGGCTGAGGAGATCCAACCCATGCAACGGAGAGAGGGCTATCCAGAGCCTGGCCCTACACCATGACCCTCTGGGAAGCATATAAATTGCAGATGTCCAGCCCCTTAGGTGGGACTGAGGTGGGGCTCTGCAAGTAGTTTTGCAAGCTCCCCAGGCCATCAGGTCCTGGGCCAGATTAATAACCAACAGTTTTGGCCATATACCCCTTGCCACACACACACACACACACACATACACATACACACACACATACTCAATGACAAAATATGGAGCCTGAGGTGCAAAGATGTTTTTTGAATAGTTCCACATCAGCCAACAAAACCTGCTCTCTTATCTGTGTTTCCAAATGCCACCCAACCCCCTCCAGGAAGCCTAGCTTCCTTTTTCTGGACTCTTCCCTGAGTCCCACCCTACCTGTACCCTGGGCATCCACTGCTCCTATGGTTTTCCACCCACATCACACATGGAGCCCTCATCCCTGAGAGCTCCTGGCCTCCAGGAGACAGGCCAGAAATCTCTCCTGTGGTATGGAGCCATCTCTGGCCTCCATTGAATTCTTCCTCTAGGCTCAGGCTTGCACATGGGCCATGTGGGTGGGGCTACAGATGAGAAAGGGATGGGTGTCTTGATGACATTTTGGACTCACAATGGCCCCTGTGTCTGGGGCCCACTGGTGGAGGGGAGGCAGGCCCAGAAGGTCTTCACAGGCAGAGGCAAGAGAGACATACAGAGCAGCTAAGCTGGGGCCCTGTGACTCAGCCCAGGGCCTGGATTGTTCAAGCAAAACCTTCAACACCCATTCTTTCTTAGAAAAAGACACTCAAACGGATAGGTGCAGGGCAAGGCGGCAGTAGGGGGAGTGGAGGAAGAAAAGCAGGGAGGAATGGTTCTGAAGCTCTGTCCAATCCAGGCAGAGAGGCCGGCTCTCCCAAATCCCCGGCCCCAGTGCCAGCTACAGCCCCAGTTTGCCACGGTTCGGAGCAATCCAGTGCAGCTGGAAGTGTGCAGGCGTGGAGAAGGCCTCACCATGCAAAATGTGCATTTGATCAAGGTTGAAAACATGGTGTAACATGAGTTCTCCTGATCTATTGGATCTCTGCAAAAGAGCCCTGAACTCCTTGCTCAAGTTCAGCCTCAGGTCTCGGGAAAAATGAGTTTGTTAATTCAAGCAATTCCCCAGTGGTCAGTAGTTTATACCACATGCTTTGAAACAATGTGGCCTAAGTCAGGGGAGAAGTTGAATTACTTCCTAGGGGAGAGCCAAGGACTATCTGTTAACCTTGACAGGCTCTGCAGCCTCCTGTCCTGGCCAGCCCGGCTCTCTGTGAGCCCCTCCCGTGAGGATGGGGAAGGGCCCCCTGGCTCACATGGAGCAGCCCCCACTCCTCAGGAATGGCCACTGCCCTACCACCCCCACCCCTACCTAGCAGGCTGGAGAACGAGGGTCTGCCATTGCATGCCTCTCAGAGAAGCCCGCACCTCCCGTGGGCTCCAGGGCCCACTGGGACTGTGAGTCTCTGGTCAAGGAGACACAGGAGGCCCTGCTGGGCAGCATGCATGACAGTCACGCTCAGTCCCCCTGGTGGGTTGGTTTCTGGCAGGAGTCCTGGATGGGGAGAATCCTTTTAAAAGAAGATTAACGATTGCAGACCTCCAGGCCACGTAGCAAATTCCACTCCTTCATCCCCTGAATATCAATTGGCCATCCATTCCATGCCAGTTTAACTGTACTGAGCTGCATCCCTCCTGTACACCAAAGTGTGGGCCTGGGAGAACATGCTGCAGGTGGTGATGCAGCAGCAACAACCAACCTGTGCTGAAAGCACCTGTCCAACCACTTCCCATCTGTTCACCATTTACTCCTCACAAAACACTCTGAGGTGGGTATGACTGTTATATCTGTTGCACGGATGAGGAAACCAAGGCACAGAGAAGCTCAGCAATTTGCCCCAGGTCACCTGGCTAGTAAGCAATGCTATGGGGCTAGGACTCAAGCAACCTAGCTCCAGAGCCTATGCTCTTTCCCACTATCTCCATCATCATCTTCATCATTGTTATAACAAAAGCTTCTGTGCTCCCTGCTCATCTGTCCCATGTAAGCACAGCCTAGCACCCAGGAAGCTGTATCCTTAGGGCAAACCCAGGCTCTGAGTCCAGAGTCCAAGCTGTTGGCTTTCCTACTCTGCCTCAGTGGACCTGGGACAAGCTAGTCAACCTCAGCCTCTGCCCCCTCATTTTAAAATGGGACTAATAACTACCTTTAGGGTTCTTGAGATAATTAAATAAGATAATGGATATTAAAGTGTTTAGTGTTGCATCTGGCAAGTAAGAGTCTGAAAGTTGGCTACTCTTTAATAATTATGATTATTAATAATATTATGATTTTAATATTATATAGATGAAATGCCAGTGGTATATAAATCCTGATCAGGCCAAAGTTGGAGTAAAATAATGATATTCACTACATTATCAGTATAACATTATCATTTCCAACTTTGGGCTGATCAAGGTTTATAAGGACTGCCTTTTCACTTGTTGTCTAAAGGAAGTACATCTGCATTTTGATAAACTGCCACACACACCCCCTTCCTTCCCTCCTCCCCATGTCCACACTGCAACCCCTTGCTTGAGTACCAGGACCGACAGATGTGGGCAACGGATGCCGCCATCACAAACAAGAACAGGAAAAAGAAATGCCTGCTACTTTTCAGGGGCTTTAGCATCAAAACCCCCTGATAAACTTGATATTTTTTGGCAGTAGGTTCACTTACTGCTCCTTCCAATAAGTTAGGCAAGTTGGAAACACTCGAGACCTGTGTAGCAATGCTGCCCAGGGAAAAAGATGCTGATAGGCCACATCAGCCAGGACCACCAGGAGGACCAGTGGAAAAGGTGACCCCTTTCCAAATTCCAACCTTAACAAGAGCAATCACAGACAGACTGGACTCACTCTGAATCTAATTACTTGACCTCCATGCGAGGGATGCAGTTGGGGCACCTTAGGCCCAGTCTTGTTCCCTTTCCCCAGCAGCCAAGCAAGCCAGGAATTATTCCCTCCTGCCAGCCAAGGAGGAGGATGTTGACCAGAGAGGTACAGAGACATGCCCACAATGCTGAGTTTGCAGGACAGAGTTGGGACAGAGGACCAGGGCCACTGCCCCCTGGACTCTTCGCTGGAGGGTTGGGAAGGCAGCCCACACAGCACTTCTCTAGAAGGCTAAGCCACTCCTTGAGCCAGCTGCAAGGTAATGGCTCTGCCTCACAGCACCCTGGCCAAGTTTTCCATTAAATCATCCAAAGCCAACAGGCGCTCCGGGAACCATCAGTCTGTAACTGTGGCTTCCTCCCTGGTTGTGGGAATCTTCCACTCCCTTGGGCTGGGCTAAGTCCACTCTCCAAACATGGAGGGGAAATGTGCCAAAGGGACATCTGTGTTCCCCTAACTTCCTTGACTGACTCAGCAGCTCACCCAGGGAAGGTTCTGCCCCTGGTAAGCCCACCCAAAACCCAGAGATGGCTACATCAGACACTATCTAGCTGGCTGCATCTCCCCACCAGCCAATAGCGGTCAGTACGCATTGAAGGACTGGACAGACGTGCAGAGGCCGAGTTTGGCAAGGCTCCCACCCCAGCCTGCCCCATCACACCCTAGACACTGAAGACCCACAGGTGCATCCCTGTACAAATTCCTTACTCCCAGCTTAGCTGCATGAACACATGTACCTTTCTCATCCCTAGCAGTGGGGCCAAAAGGGAGCAACGGGCAACAAGCAGCTGGACATTGAGGGTAAACTGAAGAAGTTGGGGCCCTCTGTCCTTTCCCAGTTTGCACAAGGGCAATGAAAGGTGCAAGAAGTGGCAGTGGATGCTGAGCCAGGCCCCTCTATTCCCTTGGGTGACCCAAGGCAGCACACAGCAGAGATGAGAAATGGGCCCAGTTTCTACCCCACCAAATCCTTCAGGATGACCACTAGAGCTGCAAAAAATCAATTTTCTGCAGCTTCTTCAGAAGCCAGGATTTATTTTCTAAGTATAGAGAGACATTGGCTCAGCTATTTCCCATCAGATCCTCACATGTCTGTAGGCTGAGCATAGCCCACTGCCTCGTCCCTGACACCTGAACCTATACCCGAGGGAATCAGTGGGAAGAACAGAGAGCCTTAAACTTGGGAAAATCAGGTGGGCATCAGGGGTTCATCTCTAATAACACCGCTTCACATTTCTGGGACACCAAACTGTTTGCAAAGGATCTTAACACATATCCCTGTTGGAAGGTGAGGCTAAACTCAGAGGAGATTTGGAGAGCAAGAAGTGGGGAGATGCTGGGTCCTGAGATTCACAAAGCAGAGCTGAGACATACTAGGTGCTCACATCAGTGACAATCAGCAGGGCTGGGCTCCCACGCCATCAGGAGCCACAGGCCCCTGCCCAACCCTGGAGGCTCCCAGGCCACAGCGGCTGCAGCAGCCAGCATGGACTCCGATGCACAGGCAAGTCCTGTCACCTCCACTCATGCCCCCGATGCGCCAAGGGCACTGCCGACCTGGTCATGGCCCTGGAGCACCAGAATCATGGCTGTATCTCTCCAGCAGGACTCACTCAGCCAGACAACCGTACCTGTGCAACCTGACCAGGTCCTTTAGCTGAAGGTTTGGTGCCTCATTCTCTCTCGACAAATCAGCAGTGCTCAAGGTGTGGCCCCGGACCAGCAGCAGCAGCAGTATCACCTGGGAATTTGCTGAGGAGAAATGCATTCTCAGGCCCCACCCCAGTCCTCCTGAATCAGAAACTCAGGGAGTGGAGCTCAGCAGTCTGTGTCTTAACAAGCCCTCTACGTGATTCTGAGGCAAGCTGCTCTAGACAGCCACATGATGGGGGAGCACGCTACAGGGGCTCCTTTGCTCTCCCTCAGCCCAAGGTGCTGTGCCAACCTCTGGGGTAGCAAGCCCGAGGAAACCCTTCTGCCCCCACAGGCTTCTCTGCCTGGGTCTAGGGTCCTCCTGGATCCACACCAGACTGGCTACCCCACTACTTGCTACAGGCTCCCAAATGCTGAGTGCCCTGTCTTGCCATGTGTTGATGAGTATCAAATTTTTATTCACATCACAATTAAAATAATATTATACAACAAACACCATCACGTCCCTGGGCCAGGAGCCTTTGCCCTTGCTGTTCCTTAAGCTAGGACTCTCTTCCTGGATCTTTACATGCCTCACTCAGGCCTTCTGAGCAAATATCACCTCAGCGAGTCCTGCCCAGGCCAATCTCCTCATCCTCCCTAGCCCCTTACACAACCAACAATTTTTTCATCTCCATCTAAGATTATATTGTACATTTACTCATTTGTTTGAGGGCTTTTTTATTTGTTTGTTTTGGTCTATTTCCTCTTTTAGATTATAAACTCCACAAAGGCAGGGATTTCACCTGTTTTGTTTACTGCCACATCCTCAAGTGCACAGAACACACTCACATAGTAGGAACTCAATAGATGACTTAGGTAAATGAATTAATACATCCATAGAAACAAAAACTAGAGGTATCCACTCCTTATCTTTATTGCTCTTAAGCATGTATAAAGCCAAAGCAAATTTCGAAATTAAATACCAACAAAGCTACCAACAAAATTAGATGATGTGCACTGCTAAAATTAAATTGCCAAGAACAGGTTTAATAGGAGAAAGATGTGGCCTTGGTCCAGTTCTGTTTCTACATTTTGATTTAATTAATGCTGATCAGAGAATGAATGCCTGTGAGCAGATGAATGTAAACACAGTGGCATTCACAACTTTAAGGCTTTGTTTGCAAGTTCAGGATAACCAGACTTCATACAAAACCAAAAACCTGCCACTGCATAACCCCAAAACACCCATCTGAATGAGGTATTACTCAATAACTCGGTAAAGCCATCTTTTTCACTTGAAGACACAGTCAGCCTTATGGCGATACTAAAATCTGCCTTAAAATAGATACTTAATCCATTTCTTCCTAATCCTAATTCCAGAACTCTCTTCCTTGCTTATTTCTCAGCACAGTCACTGCTAATGAACTGTAGCAAGTTGCCCTGCATCCAGCTGGGATCGGCTTGCCATATAAATGTGATCCTTGCAATCAGCAAGCAGGTGCTTTGGCCGTTGGCATGATACCCCAGAGGGCACACTCACTTTTCTCTTCCTGAACTAATGCAACAGAACTCTCTCCGTATAATGAACCGCGAATGCATTTGGACTTCCCTTAGAGCAAACATGAGCAATCAAACACAAAGATGCCACTGTGGAGGCATGCAAAAATGTTACTTAAATATCACGTGGCAGTACCAGGTTATGAGGCAGGTACCCAGATAATCTAGATGAGATTATATGACTTTTAACAAATTATCATCAAAATGGAAATACAGACCTTTGAGAATTGAGAAGCAGGCCTCTGAGCCCGATTTCTTCACTTGGTGCCAAGACTCTCTGGGGAGCCCAGCGAGCATCGATATGCCAAATTGCAGCACACAGACCAGGCACAGCCTTACAAGCCAAAAACACAACTATTAAACCAGCACAGAACTAAATTTCCAATTCCAGCCATTGCCCATGTGGATCCGCCAACCACTGCCTCAGGTTCACACGTGTTTGAAATGGTTCTGTAATCTTGGCACCTGCGAGGGCTTTCAGGGAAGAAGGCATTATAGGTGCCAAAGGTTTAATTAAAACTTTATGGGAGAAAAACTTACACTTGAGAACATTATATCCATCACCTCAGTTTGGTTTTTCTTCCTGTTGCAAATTGGCCGTGATTCCACTCTATGGGGGAGCCCTGAGCCCTGGGCTGCAAAGCCGGGTGGCTGTGTGCAGGTGGGATGCTCTGCTGTGGGACCAGGCCAGGGCATCTGCCCAAATGCCCACCCTGACCCTGTCCTTGGGGTGGTGCCAAGACAAGCCACTCCTCAGGTCAGACCCCAGGCTTGCATGGCAGAGGGGCCATCTTGTCCGATCTCCTGCCTGCAGGCAGGCCTTCAGAAAAACCACGGGATTTGGTGGATTCACCGATTCAGCACTCCAGGGCAGCCAGCCTTGAGCCAAGACAATTCCCTTCCTCATTCACACCTTCCACCTCCTCTCAACCTCTCAGTTGTACAGGAGCTGTCCAGGGAGGGGAGGACAGACCCCTCCTCAGCCCGTTACTGCACACTCTGGAGGAAACGGTTTTCCAGCAACCACTCTCAGGCCCCAGCTAGTAAAATGCAGCTCAGGCTTCTCTCCGTGAGACCTGGGGCCAGCCCCTTGCCCTGCGGCAGTCTCTGTCTCACGTTCACATCCACGCAAGCATGCATGCCTGTGTGGCCTCTGCCCTGGTGCCCACAAAGCCTCCTG
>PVKY010011383.1:0-12064 GCA_004027775.1 Bradypus variegatus
TGCCCCAGGATGGGTTATGCCCATAGCCTTACCCATACTTGACTTATATTGTTTAAATGATGTGTTTTGGAACTTTTTAGCTAATGAAACTTAGATGAAATTATTGTGGGTTTGGTTTAGCACTTTAATGGTTTGAGACTTTGGGGTCCTTAGGACGGGGCAAATGTATTTTGCATGTAGCACAGTTGTGAATCTTTGGTAGTCAAAGTTAGATTGTGTTAGCTAGAATAATGCCCCCAACGATGTCCCCAAAGATCATAGAAACTGTAAAAGTGCTATATCCGAGGAAAGGAGAGCTTGTCCATGGGATTAAGTTAAGGTCTTAAAATATGGGGAGATTATTCTGAATTACCCGGTGGCCCAAAGTAATCAAAAGGGTCCTTATAATTAATTGGTATTATTTCTTCTTTAAATTTTGGAAGAATTTATCTATGAAATCAGCTGGGCCTGTTGATTTCTTTTTATTTGGGGGAGGGAGGTTAATTGCTAATCCAATTTATTTAGTAAGCATAGAGCTTCTCAGTTTATCTGTTTCCCCTTGAGTGAATTTTGTTAGTGTGTTTCAAGAAATTGTCCATTTCATCTAAGTAATCAAATTTGGGGCCAAAGTGTTGTTTGTAGTATTCCCTTATTATCCATTCAACATCCATGGGCTCAATAGTGATAACCTCTCTTTCATTTCTTATGTTCATAATTTGTGTTTTCTCTCTGCTTTTTCTTGGTTAGCTTGACTAACCAAGAACAAAGAACCAGAATTTGGCTTTTTGGATTTTCTTTATTCTTTTTCTGTTTTCAATTTCATTTATCTGCTCTAATTTTTAGTATTTTCTTTCTGCTGCTTGCTTCAGGTGAAATTTCTTCTTTCTCACCTTTCCAAAGGTGAAAGCTTAGGTTATTGATTTTAGATCTTTATTCTTTTCTAGCATAATCAATATTTCTATAAACTTCTCTCTAAACAGCACTTTACATGCATTCCACAAATTTTGACATACTATATTTTCATTTTTATTTAGTTCAAAATATTATTCAATTGTACTTGAGGCTTATTTGACTGATGGTTTATTTAGAAGTGTGTTGTTTAATTTCCAATATTTGGATACTTTCCCAACTATCTTTCTGTTACTAATTTCTGGTTTAATTTCATTATGGTATGATGAAAGACTTCTATTTTTTTAATTTGTTGAGGTGTGTTGTTTGGTCCAGAATGTGTCTAATTGTTTTATATTACATTTGAACTTGAGAAGAAAGTGTGTTGTATTGTTATTAGGAGTATTCTTTAAAATTTCAATTAGATCAAGTTAACTCATAACGCTGTTCAACTATCTCCTCACTGATTGACTTATCAGTTATTGACAGAAGGTGTTGAAGTCTCCAGCTATAACAGGGGATGTATCTATTTCTCCTTGAAGTTCTATCAATTTGCTCACATATTTTGATGTTCTGTTGTTAGGTACATGCATGTTTAGTATTGTTATGTCTTCTTTGAAAATTCACTCTTTTATCATTATACGATACCCTCTTTAGTCCTAAAATTTTCCTTTGTTCTGAAGTCTCCTCTATCTGAAGTTAAAATATGTACTCCAGCTTTCTTTGGATTAGTATTAGTGTGATATATCTTTCTCCATATCTTGGCTTTTAACTTATCTGAGTTTCAATGTTAAAATGAGCTTTTTATATATACTTGGTCTTGTCTGTTTTATAACCCACCCTGGCAAGGCTTATCTTTTAATTGGTATTTTAGACTATTCATATTTAAAGTGATTATTTATTTGTTTGGATTAGTATCTATGTTATCTGTAATTGTTTTTGTTCCTTGCATTTGCTCTTTGTTCCTTTTTTCCCTTGTTTTTCTGCCTTTTCTGCTTTCATTTGAATGTTTTATTTGATTCCATTTTAATTCCTCTCTTAGCATAGTATCAATATTAAAATTTTTAATTTTTATGATTGCTCTAGAGTTAATAATATACATTTTTAAATAATCTAAGTCCACCTCAAAATTACCCTATACTACTTCATGTGTAGTATAGGTTCCCTCTAATGGAATGTTCCTGAATCCTTGCTCCCATCCCTTGAGGGCTAGCCATGTACCAGGCACTTCACGAAGTGCACAGTGTATACAACAGCATTTGAATTCTCACAGCAGCATGACAAAACCATTTGTTACTCCCACTTTACAGAAGTTGCAACTGGGCTGAGAGGGGTTCTAACTGTCCCTGGGTCACATAGCTAGCAAAGACCAAAGCCTCCAGGCTTGCAGAGCACTGAATCCGGGACTGGGGAGAGAGCCCATACATGCTCAGTATAGCACTTAGCAAAGGCTCAGGTGATGAGAGAGTCCACACCTCCTGGATGGTAAATGCCTGGGTGAGGAAGCTGGAATGCCAGAGTTTGCAAAAGGAAGGATGAGGGCTGGTTGGGGTTTGCCATGTGCAAGGGGGGGGCAGAAAAAAACTGTTTTTTAGTTTATTAAACTCTAACAAATTACCCATGTTCCCCATGCCTCTGACATCCACAGAGAGCACCGTGTTAGCTCTCATTTACTGAGGATAAATTTCTGACCAGCATTGTACTTAGTGAATCCTCAGGCCCCCAGGACAGAGGAAGAGACTGAGGCTCAGAGAGGACCCATGTGGAAAGGCTGAGACCTGAACCTCACACTGTCTACTTCCAAAGACTGGTTCCCCTGGCTCCTCCTCATGCATCAGGCTGAAATATTTGGTACCATATCCCTTCTTATCCTGGGAGTAGCAGAGAGCACCAGGGGTTCCGCCTTCCAAGCTCCCTGCATCTGGGCCACCTGGATGGTGGTGCCAAGGCTATAGCCAGTGCTCTAACAGATCCAAGCAATGACCCGTGATGGGGCCTAGTGGGTCCCCTTCTGAGGGCTAACAGGGTCCTGAGGCCTCTAGAATTCTTTTCCAGAAACATCGAAGGAAGCAAGCGGGTGCAATTGGCCCAAACACAGCCTAGGAAACAATTAATGAGACCACCCATGAGGGAGGAATGCAAGCTCTGCATGTAGCTCTGAGGGCTGTACCTAACCCAACCGGTCGGCCCGAAGGAGGCTTCCAAGTCCTGCCAGAGAAGGGGCAGCAATCGGCAGCCCTCGGGGCAGGGGCAGGGGCGGGGCGGGGAGGGGCTCCCTGGAGACCTCCCCGATGACTGCCTGCCCGTTGCGCAGCTGCCTACGAAGCCAAGCATTCCCGGGCGCTGTCCTGCCTGGCCAAATCCCGGCTTTCCTGCGCCCGAGGGGCCTCGTGGGGGGGGGGCAATCCTTTCCCCAGTTCTTCCTGCCCCATCGCGTGCATTTAGTGCTCCGTGGGCCCTTGCAGGGCACGAACGGGTCTTCATGAACTTTTATGACCTCGTGTGTGCACCCTAAGGGCTCCTGGGAGAGCCGCCTCATCTGGTAGGATAGGATGGGGGGTCTCCGGGGGTCCCTCTTGAAATAAGGCCAGCCAGCCCCGCGGCGTGGACGCCTGGCTGGGAGGACGCCGGCAGGGGCGGCCGGCAGGGCGGCGGCGGGAGGGAGCCGGGCATCGCTCATCCTTTCCCGGGGAGGGCTTCCCCCTGGGGCAGGAAGTCCTGGGTGGGGGCTAGCGGGCGCCTGCTCCGCCGCGGCAGAGTGCGGGGTCCCGGCTTTCCCGCGGGGTGGGCAACCGGCCTGGTGGGCTCACACTGGCCTCGCTCGGACCTCGGGAGCTGGGGTAGAAGGGGCAGAGCATGTCCCAATCCGATTTGTGTTATAGCGATGGGTCCCGCTGTGACCCCTCCCCAGTGTGAGGGGCCGTGCCAAGTGGTTTGCACACAGCCTGAGGGATAGGCCTCTGGTGGCGTCTTGTGGAGGGGAAACTCATATTCCTCAGAGAATATCAGCTGCGGCAGAGCAGGGACCCGAAGGAGTGAGCCCCTGCCCCTCACCTCGTGCGCCCCTGAGAACTTGTCCACCCCAGAGCACCTCTGGGCCCTGACACCCTTGTTCTGCCCAGGCGTGTGTCTGCACGTGTGTGTGCGTGTGGAGGGGGCAAGTGTATTGGGAATAGAGGAACCCGATTAAAGAAAGAAAATAACTTATGAGGAATAAAATAGAAATTTCCTAATTTCAGAAAAACTGTCTCCAAAGCATGTATACTTTCAGTTCAGCATGCAAGGCTTTTTCTTCTGTTCCGTTTACAGAAATGAAACTGCAACTTGGAAAGAAGGCAATTGCCTTTTCCACCAGCGCTTGAGTGAGCCAGGCCGGCACCAAGGGGCCCCACGGAAGTGAAAGTGAAATTGTAAAATAGCAATTCCTAGCTGAAAGAAACTGTCGCAACAAAAGAACTTACAATAACGTAAGAAACCTATGAAATGAGATCCTGGTCTCAAAAAAGCCTCCCAATCTCTCTGCCTCATATGCCAAAAAGAAGCTTTTGGAGATTTGAATAACCCTGGGGGATGGGAGGTGGGGGTGGGGGGTGTAAGAATGAGAATATCACAGGGACACACCCAGAGCCATTCAGCTGGGAAGCAACAGCTCCCGACAATACTGGAAACCATTGTTCAACTCCTAGTACATATTTTAGGGATACCGTCTCTTGCGTTTTGAATGCATGAAAATATTTACATTGTTTTTCCCAAGAGATACATAAAAGCCATGAATGCAGAAATTTTCTGCTTAGTTACCAGGGTGGGTCATTAAGATGTTCAATTTGTGTTTGATCTTTAGTTAAATCAATGAGGATTCCATACAGAATTGTGGGCCATGCAGCCCGGTCCCATGGGTGCACAGGTGAGCGGGGTGTGGTCCCTGCCTCACAGAGATCCCCAGATTTCCAGGGCAGGAGTGCTGCCCTCTCATCCAAACACTCCTGGCCCTGGACCTATAGTTAAGCATCTTCTTATTAATTCCATGCTAATAAGAAGAGTTTGTCCTTCTTAGGCTCTACATGCAGAAATTCAAGGATGGGCACGTTGTGAGGCTGAAAGCCCCTCCCCTCCATGCACCTGTCTCCCCAAGCGCAAGCAGTTCCCCTTTCATTGGCTGAAATACCCACTGAGGACCTGTTGTAGGCCAGGCATGTGGCTTTGGTGGTGAACAGGAGCGTGAGATCCCTGCTTGAAGTTATACTTCTGGAAAGAGAGACAGACCAGGAGCTGGTGAACAAATCAGTCCTTTTGGGTCCTGAGATGTGATATGAATGAAGGGAGCCTGGATGGTCAGGCAGCATGCATTGGCTGTGGCAGGAGCGGGGTGAGAGCTGCACCCTGGGGAGACCTGAGGGAAGTTCATGCAAGGAGTGAGGAGTCAGTGCAGAGGTCCTGAGGTGGGAAGCAGGAATCAGAGGAAGCTCAGAGAAGCTGGAAGGGGGTGACTGGGAGCAGAGCAGCAGGTGGACAGTTTGGGGTTGGGATTTTATTCTGGAGGGGATGGGAAGCCATCAGAGGGTCTGAACAGGATATGTAAATCATCACCCAGAGTTCTGTGTGGGAAATAGACCAGGGAGCAGTTCTGAGCTCCTGGGCTTGGGGCATGAATAACAGGATGAATAGTGTGTCCTCGGAGAGGCGGGATGGGGGCTCATACCTGAGGAGCAGCAGGTTTGGGGATGGGGCAGTGGTGAGTAAGGAGTCAAAAGTTTGGTTTTCAACATGGCACTTCTGAAATGTTTCCTTTAAAGAAGGAATGGAAAGGATGGTGGCAGTGGTGGGGGGATACAGAGCTGCAAGCATTTTTAAAGATTAAGAATTTACTCCAAATTTATGTGTGGTTGGATTGAACTGGTGACCAGGGAAAACCTGCTGATGAAGGTGATAGAAGCAACACCAGCAAGAGCAGTCTGCAGACTCAACTGTGAGTATCTTGAGAAGGGGACTCTGCCTTATGTGCCTTTATTTCTCAGCACATACAAGCAAGGACAGAGTACCAAGGAAGCAGGAGCCAGCCCCGCAGACCCAGAGTGAGTGAGTCGGGAGGGCTTCCTGGAAGAGGCAATGCAACATCATGTTCAGAAGGGAAGGACCTGCGGTGGATTGTTGGTGCTCAGTCAGGTAGGAACCTTCCAGGCAAAAGGCACATCCTGTGCAAAGGCCAAGACACATGGGAGAGGCTGCAGGGGGCCATGGGTGTGCAGGGTGCTGGGAGCTGAGGCAGGGATGGGGGTCAAGCAGGGCTTGGTGGGCCACACCAACTGGTTTGGATTGTGTCACCAAATAGCCCCCACCCAGGCAGCTGGAGGGAAGAAGACCCAGGGGGAGATGGGTAGGCAGGGGTTTGAAGGATGGTTGTTGGATGGGCACCCAGGGGTCCAGAGTGTCTGCAGGCTTGGACCAGGAAGCAAAGTGGAGATGGAGACAGTAGAGGGATATCAGGGACCTACTGAACAGGTTGCCTTAACCAGATTGATAAAGAGGGCAGATGTAGCTAAGGAAGGCCCGTTTCTTGTGGGGTGACTGTGTAGATGGGGTTATCCATCAAGAAAGTGGAAGGAGAGTACCCAGGGATGAGGACGCCAAGGCCACAGTTGGATCCCCAAGCCTGTGGGCACAGCAGAAAGAACAGGGCCCGAGGTCCAGTTTTCCTCTCTGGGTCTAGAAAAGAGGGGGTGACCACAGGGATTCTCATTTCTCTTCTACCTCAATGACTGACAATGTCATGGATGTAAGTCTATAGATGATGCATTTTGTTTTATAGGAACCTGCTCCCACCCAGTTTCAGGAAGACTCACTGGTGTCTCAGAAAGAGGGAAGCTGGTGACCAGGGATGAGAGAGAAGGTGGTTGAAATAATGTGGGTGCTTAAACCAGGGAGGGGGCAGCAGGGTCAGTGAGGAGGAAGGCTATTCTTGCTGCTGTGGGGTGGTGCTGTTCATTTGGTAAAGAGGTGGGTAAAGGGGAAAGAGTAAGGGGCAAAGGCAGTGGCACTTGGGTTCTGGTGACCAGCGAGACTTGATGGTGCTATTGAACCGTGCATTCCAGATATCCCTGCCACTTACCAGAGTCGAGGTGCAAAGCAAAAGGGGAAGTCAAAGGTGAGAACATATATAGACTACATTTGCCAGTGTCCTATGAACTCCTATGAACCTTGATGCCAGGTTGTCTTCAGTAAAATGTGTGCATGAGATGTGTTTCTCTTCCAGGTTGGGCATCTAGAAATTCCATGTTCTCCTCTTTTGCGTTTTCACTTCAACTGGCTCCAGACAGTGAGGCCCTGGGGGATCAGAGAGCCCCAGTTGGAGACACACCATCCTCCTTTCTCCTTGGGGGCCCTTTGGGGTCCTGCTATGCTCTGGAGGACACTGGGCAGCTCCTGAGTGAGAGACACAGTTCTTGCTCCTTGCATTGGTTCTTCACTGGGGTGGTTTGAAATCCCGGGAACATTCCAGAAGGAGAGAAGAATTGTGCAGGGGGCCGAGGAATTTGAGGCTGGTTGCACTGGGCTTTTGAGCACCTCCAGGGAGAGTCACTAGCAAGAGAGTGGTTGGGTCCCATGGTGCCCCCATGTCCCCTGAGAGTCAAGTGTGACAGCTCAGGGGTCCTATGCAGTGGGGCAGGCAGAGAGCAGGCAGGGTGGGAGGCCCCTGTTGTGCCTCTGTCTGAATTGGACCAAGGCCATGAAGAGCTCATGAGTCAATCAGGAAACCTGCATGTCTGAGCCTGCACATCCCCTCTCCCGGGTGGACATGACCCCAGGGTCCAGCATCACTGAAGAGGCCCTACTGGGTTCCCAAGTATCCAGGACCTTGGGAAGGTCACTTCCCAGGCCTGTGGGGGTGGGATGGGGCACCCATAGCCCTATCCAGGGCCTGTGCTTGGGAGGTCCCAGGAGCAGACAGCCATGAGGTCAGAGACCCCACATCAGGGCCAGAGGGCAGAGGGCAGAGGTCAGAGGGCACGGCCGAGCTAGGCGAGCTGTGGTTGCATGAGCCCACCCCAGCCAGGGAGACATGGATTTAAACAGTCATCCAGACTCTAGGCAAGTCAGGACAGGGACCAGGAGGCACTCACAGTGTCTCTGGGGGGGATGCCAGGTCCATGGCCCTGAAACCAAACACCGGCCGCAGTGGGGAAAAACAGCCTTAGCTTCCCTGCTGGGGTCGGGTTTGCTTCTAGAAGTCTGAGCCTGTGGTGGGGAACCCGGCGGCCTGCAGGAGGCAAGGCCTGGAAGTCCTGGCCCACCCTCCCCACACCTCGAGCCCTGAGCCAAACTTGGTGTCAAAACAGTCCTGGCCTCGATCACTCTCCAGGGGCATCCAGGGTGGAAAGGCAAGGCGGCCACCCAGCACACAACTCCAGAGCAACGTGGAGCTCTTCTGCCACTCAGCCTTCTGGGGGAGGGATAGGAAATTCCTAGATCTCTCCAGCACAGAGAGAGCTGTATGTATAGTCATGAGAAATTACTAACTCTGCATAGAAGCCACCCCCCACCCCCCTTTCCTCTGGGCCTCCTGCCAGATGCCTGGGCTCTGCTGGACTCTGTATGCGCATATGCATTCTCTGTGGTGCCCTAGGATGCCCCTGGGGACATGCACCCTGGAGGAGCTCAGGTGCTTGCTTATGGGGGATGGGGGTTGCAGGCAAGTGGTCAGCTCCTCTGGTGAATGTAGGCCTCCCCCATCCTCGTTCCCACGCAGCGTGGTAACCAGGCTGAGTTTCTGCAAAGACCCGGCCCCGACCAACACAGAGTATTGGTATGTGGGCAGCTTGATTTACAGTTTACAGAGCACTTCTGTCTTTTCCAACCTCATAGCAAGCTAGGGCCGTGGTTATTGCCATGGCCCCCCACTTAGAGCCAGGGAGCTCTCTCCAGGAAGTTAGGTGATTTGCCTGAGGCTGCAAACTAGCAGTTGGCAAGGTTGGGTCTCAAATCCATGTTGCTGCGACTCCAATCACAGGCCCTTGCCCTCTGCTCCCCAGCCCCAGAAAGGAGAGCCCTGCGGATAAATGTTTTTGCGCATGCCCAAGACCTGGGGGCCGCAAATTAACACCGCGAAAAGGACTCCGCCTCCGTTTTCCTGTAGGTGCGGGGTTATGGCGAGTGGGGGTGACTGAGGGAAGGCTGGAATAGCTGTGGGGGCCTGGGTCCTGGACTACAGGTCACCTCTCACGCACCCCCATCCCCCTGCCCTTTCCCCCGCCCGCGGGCTCCTTTACATCGGCCCCGTGGGCCCACCCACCACTTTTGCTTTGCTTGTCTGAACCCTCCGGCATCTGCTGGATTCCCTGGTCTGTAGTCCACTCCTGCCCCGACCCTCGTCCCTCTCTCCCGGTGTGGTGGGGTCTTCCACCAGGGCAGGTGCGGAGAGAGGCCCATGGACCCCTCCCAGCTGAGTGCCCGGCCTGGCGCGGGAGCCTCGCCCCAGTCCACGGGGTCAGGGCCGCGACGGGAAGCCGGGGGTGGGGGGACGTGGGTGCCCACCTCTGTCTGTTCACGTCCTGGGGATGCCTCCCTGGGGTCACCTCCATTCCTAGTGCCTCGGTTTCCCCATATGCTAAGGAGGGAGTGAGGACACTTGGCTCCTTGGCAGGCAGTGCGCGTTCCTGGCTCAGGACAGGCAGTTGCAAGCGCCGGCAGGTGCTTGTTGCCATCCGGGCGAGTTCTGCGTGGTGTGTCTTTCTGCAGGCTGAATGTGATCCAGGGCATCTGCCCAGATGGCCGGCTCTTCTGGGAGGAGCTGGGAAGACTGTCTAGGGGGCATGGGGCAGGGGTCCCCCCTTGCTGGCTTTGCACCCCCTTGATCTTTCACCAGGAATCCAGAAGTAGAGGCCCAAGGAAAGACAAAGCAGGCTGCTGATGCAAAAGGCAGGTTGTCTCCCTGGGAAGGGGAGCTTTACCTGCCCTCTGAGAGGGATAAGTGTGTCGCTTAGCTCCAGAGCCAAACCAGTCCCATAGACCAGGGCAGGGCCGGGTCAAGGGTGGGGGTTCAGGGTTCTCCAGGAACTCACCCAAGAGGGTTAAGGCCTCCCTGGGGCCCAGATCATCTGGGAATGGCTACATGGTCCTTGGCCCCTGCACCCCTTAGAGATCCCAGTCCCATGTCCCTTTCTTCTTCCAGTTGGCCAGAGCAGGCCCCCAGAGCAAGCTTCCCTTGACTTCAGAGGCTTTTCTGGGAAGGCCCTAGGACTAGCAGAGGGTTCCCCGGACCCTAGCACTGGGGATGGGAACTTGATGATTCAGCACCACCCCCAAGAGATCAAGGGCCCCAAGTTAGGCCTTTAGGGGTACCCAAGGCCGAGATCTCTAGTGGGATACATGCAGCTCCCCAACAGCTCTGCAGGAAGCAGCCCAGGCCCCACTCCCAGGCTCCAGCCATCTGCACAGACCACCAGGCTCCACACCATGACCACAAGGCCTGGGTGCAGGGCAGACCCCCGAAGGCCATCTCGGGGGTCTTGTCTTGGACTCAGCAGTTCCCAGCATGGGCCACGTTCCTCTGGCCTGAGCCTGACATCTCCAGCCAAACCTGCATCTGAGTGAGGTCCTGAGGGCAGAGCCCAGGACGTGGCTGGCACCAGGCAGCTAGGGCAGGGCCGGGTGAGTCTGCTGAGGCCCCACTCCAGGATGCCAGGGTCTGGGCCCCTCCTCTAACATGATGGGCATTCATGTTGGTAGACACCCAGGGCTGCTCATGGCATCTACAAGAAGCAAGAGTAAGTCCCCACTCTGCACTCTTGGGGGTTCTGGGCACATGGCTGTGCATCTAAATTGGGCAGAGCTTATGTCATGAGCACAGTTCCCTGCCCTCTCCCCGTGCTGGCTGTGCCACCCTTGCTGAGGCCCCATATCCTCTCCTAGATGTCAGCATTCCCCCACACCTCTTCCCCACCCCTGGTCCATGTCCTTTTTCCTGATTAAGCCCCCACTTTCAGGCATGGCAGAGTAAGTGGGATGAATGAAGCAAGGGGAGGGCAGGGGTCTCGGGCATCAAACCTACCCATGCCAGGGCAGGGCAGCTTCTCCTGTGGGCTCCAGACTCATGCACAGACCAGATCAGCTGCACCCATGGAGGATCCTCCAAAATCAGGGTGCCACCCCCACCCCCAGGCCTCTGGGGCTGCTCGGGACTCCTGCTTGTACCTTGCCACTCTGGGAAGCAGTAGGGTCTCAGTGACAGCAACAGAGTGGGCTACAGGCCAGATTACCCAGGCAAGGCCAATCCCAGGGCTCTCTGATGGCATCTATGCATGGGATCCCACCCAGTCTGGTGAGACGTACACATGTGACACGTAAGGACACAGTGTCAGGACACGTGCAGACACAGTGGCCCACAGGGTTGAAAGCATGGAGGTGACACCGAGTCGATGGTGCATTCCCTGTGTGCCCCAAATTGCACTAGGCCTGGCCGCAGCCCCCCTGCAGCTAGCCCCGGGGACAGTTGTGAGCTTGGCATTGCCCCCACCCATTGCACAGAGCAGGAAACCAAGATGCAGAACTTGAGCCCCTCAGCCCAGTCTTTGTGTCTGCTGAGGAACTGAGCCTATGACACATCCCAGAGACCCAAGTCCACAAAGCCCTCGCTCTCTGCACCCCCTACCTGGGGCTGACCTTGTTGAGGCCTCATTGGGTGAAGTTGCTGCATTATCATGTCCCTGAAAGCACAGTGTGCCTCTTTCCCTCCCTTCCTTGAGTTCTGGAGGAGTCCATGTAAGCCAAGGAGTGGGGTTGGCCTCCAAGCAACTTCTCTTGGAGTGTCATTTACGAGCCCTGTAAGACAGAGTTTAGATCTGAAAACAGGTTCTGTTGTGTTCAGAATGTCATTTTTATCACATTTCAGCATCTGTAAGAACTAGCAGACTTTGGCCTAGAGACTGCTGCTGGATGAAAGCCACATCTGTCACTGGGCTTTTGGCCAAAGTAAAAATCAGTTTTTTTAGAATGGACCCTGATTGAGGTGACTGGCTGGGGCCACCAAGGCAGTGCTGAGGAATTTCTCCCTGAGCCAATCCATCAGCACCCCATCCTGACAAGGCACCCCCTGTCCCGACATTGATGCCCAGGCTTGTTTTCTTAATAAGCAAATGGGGTCATAAATAATGGTTCTAGTAAACATTGGGGTCAGATGTCCTTGGGGTCTTCGTTGTCAAAA